>JBAMYA010000006.1:4583948-4595719 GCA_037176975.1 Arrhamphus sclerolepis
ATGTATGTACGTATATACACATAGATATATATATATATATATATATATACAACCACAACCAGTTCAATTTCAATTCAATTCATTTCAAGTCCTTCTCCAAGACGCTGGATGCCTTAAAGCTCCTATGAAGTTTAAATTCAGTTTTACCTTGGCATAGTAAAATGATGATAGTTTAGCACGTCAAGTACACATGCACTGAACATCAAATTCCATTGTTATCCTTCATATGTAAATTTCACAGCTTAAACATTCAGCTGAAACAGCTCCTATTTGAAAACCTCCTAAGTGTTTACTTTATATGGACTCGTTTGGACCCTCCTCCAACATTAATAAAGACCAGCCCACTTTTCTGTACTCTGGAGGTCTGAACCTCTGTCTGAGGACAAGTTTACATGGGACATGAAAAAGGAAAATCAATTTGTTTTCGGATGAAAAATGTCCTTTCTTCTCTCTGGACTGTTGTCCAACCTTGGACACTTTCATGAAGAGTTCGTTCAGCATCTGACACTCAAACAACCACATCAGCATCACAACCATGACCTGTAAGTAACTAAACTATAAAGTAACCTGGAGCTAAGCTTCACATTATATTCAGACAATATACCAGAGTGAAAAAAATCTGTGAAAAGTATTTGAGCTGCTAGACAAGTAAGTTTTCATCTTATTTGTATTCAGTTCAGTTATGATGGAGGTAAACCGCTGCCCCATTACTGTTGGGGATTCCAGCTCACGTCAGAGGACCTCAGCTCCACTTCAAGAACCAGAAAACGCCACAGTTAACTCGTTTGTCATGTTTTTCTGCAGCTTCCCAGACTGACTTTACAGCATCTTTTTTCTGTATTGCAGCATGTGTTGGATCCTTGGACCACCTGGTTGGTGATCCTCATCCATGCTGACAACCTCCCCTCCATCTCAGGTTCCATGAACAGCTGACGCTGTGGTCCTTCTGGCCTGTCCAAGTTTAGATTACTGAATGCTAGTGTGCTAGCAAACAAAGCATTTGTCGTTAAGGATTTCTTCATTTACAGAAGACTGGATTTTCTCTTTGAGACGTGATTGAGGTGAGTCCAGTGTTTGCCCTGCTTCACAACAAATCAACCAATCAGCGCAAAGCACATTCATCATGACATCAACCAATAAGAGCGTAGTCTATTTAATCATTAATGAACACACCAAAATAGGTTTTTCAGAGAGAATCTCAGAGATTTCAGGGGACGGGTAAAAACTGTACAAAGGCAATTTTCAATAAAAACAACATTACATCCTCTATTTAGAGACCTCAGTCAGCCAGTTAATGCAGTTTATGGGACCTTTAATGAGGAATGAATTTCACATCGTTACTTCCCTAGTTGCTGGGAAATATTCAACAAACTGTTGCCAGTTTAGCTGCTCAACAATATTGTCCCTGACTTGATCAGCGAGCCTGAGATCATTGTCAGAAAGAAAACTGAACGATAAACAGAATGCGGGAAAGCTGAAACACTGCTTTTTCCAGCCGGGATTTCAAGTAATTACATTTTCTTTCAGCACTGCATTGACTTTGTCCTTGTGGAGACTCTCTGTAGCCCCAAACTCAGCTCATTCAGATGAGAAAAAATATCTGACAAATCGGCCAGCTGACCGAGACACACAGTATCTTCAAGATACTATCCTGTGAGAAAACTTGGATCTTTCTGCGCAATTTGCACCCTCCCTCTCGAGAGCCATCTTGCATTTGTATGCAACAGCAGCTGGACATGCTCACTGCTCATGTCATCAGAGAGGAAATGAAATAGGCGTGAATGCATAGGTTATGAAGTCCTGACATATGGTACATTCTGGCATCATTTTCAGTGCACAATTGATGCTGCAGTGAGTCCGTTGTGTGCACAGTAGCACTGCAGAACCGTGCAGTAAAAATATTAAAGCTGTGTCATTAAAGAAGAAGCCATATGTGAACACCATCCAGAAATGCAGCTGTCCTCTCTGGACCAAAGAGCATCTAAAATGGGCTGAGGAAAACTGGAAAACTGTTTTGTGGTCAGATGAATCAACATTCAAATTCTTTTTTTATTTAAGAAACCATGGATGATGTGATGTCTAAAGAAAGAAACCATCCAGCTTGTTATCAGTGGACAGTTCAAAAGTCTGCATCTCTGATAGTATGGAGTTGCATTAGTGCAGTAAACTGATTTTTATTTCATCTTAATTTCTTTGTAAAGCACTTTGAGTTGCCATTGTGTATGAAATGTACTATACAAATAAACTTGCCTTGCCTTGTGTTGATGGTGTGGGCAGTTTCCACATCCGGAAAGGCTCCATTAATGCTGAAGATTAGATAGAGGTTTTAGAGCAACATCTCGCTCATCCAGACAACAGCTCTTTCAGGAAAGGCCTAAAAAAAACCCACATACTCCATCCATCACAACAGCATGGCTTCACAGGAGAAGAGTTCAGGTGCTGAACTGATCTGCCTGAAGTCCACAACTTTCACCAATGGAAAACATCTGGAACATCAAATTAAAAATCTAGCGACAAAGGTCCAGGAGTGTTGAGCAGCTAGACTCCTGCTTCAGACCAGAATGGGATATTACTCTCCTAAAACTCCAGCAACTGGTCTTCTCACTTCCCAGATATTAACAGACAGTTAGGAGAAGACGATGGTAAACATTTCTCTATTCAAACTTTTTACTGAAGTGTTGCTGACATCAAAGTCAAAATGAGCTAATATTTTTCATGAAATGGTCAAATATCTCATTTTCTCAGTAGCCTCTCCTGCTAGAGCTCCTTTCCTTTTGTTATCCCCAAGAAACTGCTTCAGGTGATAAAAATCAAAACAAAACAAGCATCTCTCTGTACCTCTTACTGTCTCACCGTCAAAGTAACCATGGTAACGGATAGCATGCTCCTTCAATATGGCGATAATTTCCCTAAATGTGACGTGGAGAGAAACCAGCATGAAGTAACACCTCACTCTCTATAATAAATGAGCAGGTGTTATGAGGCAATATGTATTTGGTTGCTTGTTTGAGATCTTGCAGACAAAATACTTCTTTGACTACATTTGATGCAACCATTTCTACTGGTAAGCGAAGAAAATTAAAACAGTGAGAAATCAGTGCTGAACTGATTAAAAACTGCAGAGGAGTTATGACTTTTGATCCTTTTTAAAAATTTAAGAGGATTTGTAAGCGGGCACTTGGCAGCTATGAGGTGACCACAGACAGAAAAAGAAAAAGAAAAAAAAAAAAATCAACGCTGCTTAACACAACTGCAAGACTGAGAGACAGAGTCAGAGTACCAGACCAGGAGAAGGTTAGTGACAGTGAGAGAGACGGGTAAAGACATAGATAAGCGAGAGGGGGGGGTGGAGAGTGCTGGTGAGAGGTTAAGCACACATACTTACACCTGCAGTGAAAGCCTTCAACCTGCAATATTATCCCTGGCCTTGCCCCCAGTGCTCACGGATGCCAAGAAATCCGATTTGCCAACTTTGGGAAGCTGTGTGTGACAGCCAATTACTGGGGAGAGGACTCCCAGTGGAGTCACCTCCTCACCTCACAGCCCAAACATCTGCCTGTCAGACCGTCGAGGGAGGCAGGTGAGCGGCAGAGACAAGCCGGCAGGCCAGCTCAGTCTTTTACTATCAAATGTCCAAATTGCAATAATCAATCATCAGTTTTGAGTTATCATAACTTTACCCAAAAAAATGGTACAAAAACTTTAAAGGAAAAAAAAAACTTGGAGATGACCTATGAATTATTATTATTGTTATTATTGTTATTATTAGTAGTAGTAGTGGTAGTAGTAGTAGTATTTTTAATACAATTTTCCACTGGAATGAATGAAAAAAGTACCATGAAAGAGATATGGACTGCCAGGTAACGCATATCTAAGAACATTACGTAGTCATTTAGGGCAATGGATTCGCAGTTCATCAGCAAATATGAAAAAATGGAAATTTAACAAATTCAACCTAATTTGAATCAAAGGCTAATATAATAATATATAAATATATAAAACTAATATCGCTATGCTATAGCTACAGTTCACATTTATCAGCTCCAACACATAAAATATTTATTTGCTCCATTACAGGACGTAAAGAAAAGGAAACTCGGCACTGCGAACTACAGCGCTGCAGAAAAAGAACCCACATTGCCATCTAGTGGTTGGTGTTGAAATTACAGAGCGACGCTTCTGCTACACAGAAGCATGAATCAGGCTTTCATCTTGTCCAACCATGAAGCAGCAGAAAAAGATCAAGAGTCATCAGAAGAAACAAAATTCAGAATCAGTAACTTGAAAATGAAAGACTTTTCTGGAATGGTGAAGTTAAAATACAGCTTCCTGTCTACCATGTAGAGCAGGCTACAAGTGGATGGAAAGGTTAGAGTAATTTATGAAAGATTAATGGTCGTGTATTTGACTTGTGTTGCTACTGAGACAGGAGAACATTTTTCCTGTTTCACAGAAAAAATATTAAATTACATTCTGCCAACTTCTGGGAGCAAGAACCCCACAGTGTTTGAGATAGAATGATGATGAAAACAGGATAGTCTCTACAGCAAGATAATAGTCTTAAACACACCTAAAAATCCATAATGGATGGCTTTTATAATGTTAAGGCCTTCTACCATCTCCCTCTGAGCTGAACATCATGGGAACGGCACCTGCAAGACTCCTTGCTGGCTCTAAAACATGTTTATGTGCAAAAATAGGGGTGTTGCAAGAAAGAGCCAATAAGTAGAAATAACATGAGTGTTAAAACTTTTTCATATCAATCTAGCAAAGCTTTTTTCTTCTCTTATTATTAAAAGATGCTGCTGCTGTCCAGATAAAGCAAATTATCATACATCTCATTGCTGATCAGGGAGAATATTGTGTTTCCATCAGTGTTCTAGAGAAAAAAACAAAAAACAAAACATGCAACATATTCAGTTTCTTCCCAGAATGCTTTGTTGGGAATGATCACAGAGGAGATCATTAAAGAGGAAGCAAGCGCATGAATGCAACTGATGAAACATCTTATATATATTTATCAGCAATCAGAGATAGGCACCTTTCATACACACACAGCGCACATGTGCTTCCCGGTGCAGCGGAAACCTGATCAACAGTTTGTGAATTCATTTAAAGATGGGGCCAAAGCAGGAGCAATCTAAGGTTTAACTCGGAAAATGAGGTCGCTTGACTCGTTTCCTCACTGGACACGCAGCGCAGTATCAGCCTGTCATGAATAATCTCTCCTCATTCTCCATCACCTCGTTCCCTACTTCCTCTCTCCCATCTCTCTACGGTTTAGCAGCTCACTTTTATTGCATACATGAAAGCCAATAAGTGAGTAAAATGCAGTAATTGGAGGGCACAATGCAATATGTACAGCTGCTACGCCCTTCAACCTGCAACGGATTATGAAAAGGAAGATATGGACAAAGGCCTAGAAAAAGGGGAATAGGAGGAAGCACGTCTGGTGTTTTTCACCAAGCAGAGAAATTGAAGTGGAAATAATGTACAGCATGTAAAAATGCAATATCACCGCATGTACCCTGATGTTTTTAAGCCCTTTCCTGGCTCTGATGCTTCCCAGGAGAGGCAGGGACTTACAAGCAGAGACCTATATGCTGTGAAAAACGGGGAAGCATATGAAAGCAAGATGAAAATGAATATGACTCAGAGGAAGCGGCAGAGGAAGTGAGAGCAGCTGGTAATAGGGATGTAAAGACTGTAATCTTAGACTCCAGCAATAACATTTAGCTGTGGAGTGATGTGTACGCGGCACACACATTTACAGCACTCCAATAAATAGTTCTGAGCTGAACTATTTCATAGCTTCAACTGCAGGCCAGTGCAGAACACACACACATACACACACTTCCTTGTTCTTCGCTGCAGTTGCACATGCACGTCCTTCTTCAATCCCAAACCTGTTACCATAGCTTCAGTGCCTCAGAAAAGGTAAGATGTGCAAGCAGAAGCCCGAAAGAAAGAATGAGGAGGAGTCAGATTCTACAGTCAAGTTTTATAAACCTGATGAGGACAAGCGAACCCCGAGAGCAGAGATGATATCCACCTGAGATGACTTTGTGTGACTGCAGACCTTAGGTCCTTACACACTGACATTCTGTAACATTCACGTAAAGGAGTGACGCCACTTTTTACTAGAAAACTAGAAAATGAGTTAATAAAAAATTGATTAAAGTTAATAAAAAGTTAGTAGAAATACGAGCGGTGTCTCCTTTTTCAAGCCTTTTAGGCCAACTAAACTTTACACCTTTCCAGAAAATGGTGGTTACATACACACACAGTTACCGATAAATGGTGGAAGTGTTCCGCAAAGAAAAGCCAGTACGTAAGGTCCTGTTTCTTCATCCACAGCTTCCATCTTTCTCTGTTTGTGGCCCATCATATAAGCAGTTTTATTGTTGAACCATCCCCAGTGTTCCAGACACAGTTCCCTCGGCTCACATCTGTATAAATCTATACGGAAAAAGTCCCGTGGCTCCATCAGGAGACAGTAGAGGTCTTACCATGGCCCCGGGCACCAGGATCGCTGCTTAATAACCCGCCTGGGGCATCAATCTGACAACACAAGGCACTAAACAAACACACACACGCACACACACACACATATACACGCACAGGCAGAGCTGAAGCTGTCTGCAAATCTGACTGTCAGTGGCTTTATTTGTGTTCCCTTTTTTGTCTCCCGTCAGGTGGGAGATTTCTTTGTTCTCCAGGAAGGAACTAAGAAACAAAGACAACTATTGTTTACACCCATTAAATGTTACAGTTGTCCACCTTGAAACAGAATTGCTGTTTTTCAAAGTTCATTGTTCCCTTATTCAATATGTGTCTGTAACAGCTGTCTTTAAGAAAGAAATGAGGAAGGTCTTTCTCTATCTTAAACACACATAACTCAGACGCAGACAGATGCTATTGTCATTCAGATTCACACCTTACACATGAGCTGTTGTTGCACTGGCTCAGAATAGTGCGGAAAAAAAAAGAAGAAAAGAAAAGAAAACAAAGAAATGTGTTTATGCAGCAAACAAACACAAATAGGTTTCCAGCTTCCCCTTCCTTAAAAATTTAAACACATCAGCCTTTACCTGATGAAACCACAACCATAAAAGCAATTTTCAAACTTGAAAAAAAAGTCAACATTTGAAGTAAAATTCCAACAAATGTCACAGCAGACCACATAGATTAAGCTAGATTATATTTCCCAAATCTGGTTTCTGTTTTCATTAAGATTTTACTGCTCACTGTTTATCAGCAATCTACAACAGTCTGCATGAAACTGTCTGCTGATGTATCCATCTATCCAATCCAACATCAATGCTCTTTGCAGGCCACAGTTTCTGAATCTCCATCTTTGTTATCTGCATTGACTTAAGAAGAAAAACTTAGTTTTAAAGACTTTGATAGACTCCAAAGCACAACTTTGTACAACTTTGACTTGAAGCAGCCTCCATCATTCACAGTTTTGATGTGCTGTTAAAAGTCAAGCTTCTCCTCCAGTCCTCTTCTCGTGTTTTTTTTTTTTTTTCTTTGAATCATTTATTGTCATCGTCTGATAACTTTGATTTCTTTCCTGGAGTCTTGATTTTTGTTTTTTTCCTCTTAATGAGAGCCAAGATTCATTGCGTGCACCTTGACTCTTCAGAGATTTCATTTATATACATTCTTTTTTTTTTTTTTTTTTGAAATAACTGCTCATTTGGAATTTGATGTTAGTGACAGGTCTTAAAAAAGTCTGGAACATGAGCATGTTTACCAGTATGTTGCATCACTTCTGTCTTAAGCAACATTTTACAGCCATTTGGGAACGCTGGACACAAGTTGTTGCAGTTGTATGAGATAAATGTCATGTCATTCTTGCTTAATATAAGATCTTTTGTTGTATTTATTATTGCTTTTGACTTTTTAGACAAGCAATTTAAATATTTGCAGAATGGGATGTACCATTTTCTTGCTGAAATAAGTAAAATCTTCCCTGAAATGATATTGATGGCTGTATATATCATCCAGCCCTGATTCATTCAAGACCATGCAGATGTTTGTTGGTGTTGTTTTTTATTTTATCATTATTATTATTATTATTATTTAGTTTATTTTTATTTTTTTTTACATTTTATGTAGCACTGTCATATAAAACAAAGCCGTTTGCTGCAGTAACAATCAGGATAAAGAAATTCCTCTATCAAGTGGTGTCAGACATGTGGAGGAAATTTGCTTTGAATAAGTCACCTTGTTTGTTGCTCTAATTGGTTGTAGAGCTATCCAACTGCATGCAGAGGCAGTTTGAGAAGCAAAAGTTGGTCCCACTGCCTGGTTGAGGAGGTCCCATGGCTTGTTTTCAGACCCTACATCTGTCCAGATGTGGCTCTGATCTGTCAGGCTTCTACCAGACAGAACTTCTAGCTGAAATTAATATTTATAGACGTCACCTTACCTTAAGCTCAGATACAATCAGCAAACGGCAAAATAAATCTTAATTTTTGGGATAAGACCAAAAATAAAACAAACAAACAAACAAAAAAAGACATCTGACAAGAACAAGAACATCTAAGTGCATTTGAATGACAGTTGAGGCTAAACAAAAACCTTATCTAAACTAAATTTTACAGTTTGAGGTGAAGGCAGCCTTCAGCTTTCTGCCAGCAGATACGTCACAGGCGGGAACCAAACAGCTCTTCATTACAGCCGAAGGCGTTGGAGACAGGGAGAGCATTTCAGTTCTCACAGAAGTTTACTCAGAAGACATAAATGTTCTAATTCAGAAGAAAAGTTAACAGAGAAAATAGAATAAGTTCCCATTCTTCCACATGGAGACGTCTGCCCTCTCAGGGTTCTCCCAGGAATTACTACTAACTGTAGTACTGTGCATCAAACCACGATCCTAAAAAGATTCCACAGAAGGTAAATGGACTCTGGAAGGTTTCTTCAGTTAAGGCATGTGAGTTGAGTTGCTGAAGCCACATGGAAATGACTGGCTCACCTGTTTCTCAACTTCACAGTCTTTGTCGATGGTGCATTGCCAGCCGTTCCTCTGTATGTCTTTGATACGCTATGGCACACGGGAGAGCGTGCAAAGACATCATATAACTATAACTAGAAAGCTTCTCGGGAAATTTCAGTGTAAATGATTCAGTACTGACACAAAAAGTGTAAAAACTGAGGTGGAGAGCAACTGGTTTATGTCAAAAAGTCAGGATTTAGCAAATGTTTGCAAATGATTTTATAGCAAAAAGTTGATATCCATCCATCCACCATACCCTCTATTTCCTGTGCAGGGTCACAGGGGTCTGCTGGAGCCTATCTCAGCTCTCTCCGGGCAAAAGGTTGCTAGTCCATTGCAGGGCAAAAGTTAAAGTTAAAAATGTTATGATTGTACAATAAAAAGTCTTGTTGATCTTTCAAAATTTGCAATTTGACCACATTTTTTAAAAATTTGCTATAATATGAGAAAATGTTGATATATATGTACAAAAGTCTCAGTTTTATGACAAGAGTCACAAAAGTCACAAAAATTAGTGATCTTAGGACAAAAATTAAAATTATAGAAAAACTGCAATTTTATATTAAAAAGTCATAATTTTGTGACATTTGTGATGGGAAATGAAAAAAGGCCACAGACAACCTATTTCACATGTATTTTGAGAGAGATGACGGGCAAAGGAAAATGGGCTTTTATTCTTAAACAACATTGTTTGTCTCAAGATTAAAATGAAACTCACAAATTAACATTACTACAAAAGATGCAAGCTGACTTAATGATTTGCACTCGAAATGAAGACGAATCATTGTGTGAGATGTTGGAGTTGCACTCACACAGTCTCATGCACACGTTCATCTGCTACACGACAGTATGAACAAAAGCCACGGGGGGATTTTAAGGGGGTGGTGGGGGGTGGTGGAGGGTGAAGATGACGAAGGGTGCTTGTAAAGTACAAAAGACTTGCACACACAATCCCTTGATACTTTGAGAGAACGGAGTCCGTGGCTCCTTTTATTTCTGATACAAAGAAAAAAAAAAGTTGGGCAAACTTTTCTAAAAGCCTAAGGCAATAGACAAAAGACTAAGAAAAAAAAGAGGGAAAAAAGAAAAGAAAAACTACAGCATCAGCTACAGAAAGTGAACTTTTCACTCGATGATACACTGAGGAGCACATTTGTTTCTATACTTTGGGAGAATGAAATCAAACACCAGTTTATTTGTACAATGAAAGCACTTTGAACATGCATGTGTTAGAATACGACATAAAATTAATGAATTGCTGTGAGCGTGTCACGGTGAAAGCAGTAATGGCTGACGACCGTCACTGAAACTGAGAAAAATGTGCAGGAGCGAGTCAAAAGTGCTGTTCACTAAACGTTCCTCCTCTCATTATTTGTGAGTGACACATGAGGCATCCCCCGAGAGCAGAATCACCTCTCAACTATTCCGTCTCAATAAGTGCTGAGGCACTCCTCACACTTTCCCCCGGAGTCTCAGCATGTAATAAAAATAAGGCATCGCTGCTGGAAGGATGACGGTTTATGTTCAGGACCAGCTGGGATTTGCCACATTGATCCTTTGCCTGCATTTGTTAATGTGATACAGGAACGCAGAAGAGAGTCAGTGAGGAAGGCATGTATTCTGTGTATTTGGTGTATGTGACTGGTAAGTCCACCTTTCCTTCCCAGGACATTGGTTGAGTTGGGGATGCCTCAAGGCTACATTCACACTACAGGTCATTCAGATTTTTTTTTTTTGGCCAAGACCCATTTTTTTGTGTTATCGTTCACATCAGTAGCTTAAATGTGACCTGTATTAGCCTGATGGATCAGAGCCACATCTGGACAGATGTAGGGTCTGAAAACAAGTCATAGGGCTTCCTCATCCAGGAGGTGGGAACAAACAGCTGGTTTTTAAAGCCCAATTTAGATGAAAAGACCTGACCCAAAAACGCAAAAGTGGCATTTCGTTCTTTAACTCCGTGTTTAGATAGGCGTTTTGGAGGAAAATCTGCCTCCAGACAGACACGCAAAAGTGTGTGAAATTTCCTATTTACCGATGCAGTATGCACTCCAGGTGGCTAGGTGGCAGCATCACCAAGCCCAAGCACCTGCGTACAATCTGTTCTTCCTGTTCACTCCTAGCGCAACATACAGTAACAAAGAGAAACAACATGATGAAACAATGTGTGAAAAAGTAAAAATTTGTCTGGACAGACAAGGAGGTAAACAGGGCTGCTAACTATCACACAATGAGCGGAACACACACGCATTTGACTGTCTTCAGGTCTTCAGCCATGCGTGTGTCTCACACTCGTGTGAGTTGGCTGCTCTGACGTAGAACTGTTGCTGAACATAACATCAGACAACAAAAGCACAAGAAAACATGGACTGGGAGTCCTGCCAGTCTAAATATACAGACTTAAATTTCTCCAGCAGTATCCAGCTGAAGCGTAAATTCTATGTGACGAGAAAACAGAGTTTTGCGTTGTAAACAGTTTAGACAATGGCGCAAGACTACAGCATTTTTAAGATTTCCACACTGGAAGGTGGTTTCACTTTTTTGTGTTTTCAATCCTTCCAAAATGACCTTGCCGTCTAAACGATATGGACATCTGGTAAAATGTTTTGTGTGTTTCACCCCCTATGCTCCGCATATCTGGAACAAACTCCCAGAAAGCCTCAGATCAGCTGAAACACTCAGTTTATTTTAATCCAGGTTAAAGACCCACCTGTTCTCAGCTGCATTTGAATAAAGTTCCAAATTCACAGTTATTTTGATCCTGAAT
>JBAMYA010000006.1:4595819-4611966 GCA_037176975.1 Arrhamphus sclerolepis
GATGTTGGGTCCTACCATGGTGATGTTGGGTCCTACCATGGTGATGTTGGGTCCTACCATGGTGATGCTGGGTCCTATCATGGTGATGCTGGGTCCTATGAATGATGATGTTGGATCCTAGCATGGTAATGTTGGGTCCTATTATGATGACATCACAGTAGTTAATTTGTTGGCTATGGTACATCACACCAAGAAGGTTATTTGGATCTTGGTTCAGCTGTTCTTTCTGTGTGGAGTTTGCATACTCTTCCTGTGTCTGTAAACGTTTTTCTCCAGGTACTCCAGTTTCTTCCTAATTTTGCTGTTGAGGCTTATTGGTATTACAAAATTCTGCCTAGGAATAATTTACATAAACTCTAGTGTAATTTTGATTTATGGGAGTAGTTATAGGAGTAATTTGGTCCATTAAATAAATTGATCTAGTTAATGTGTGTGTTACAGTGAGAGAAAACTGCTCACATTGTAAAAGTGCCTTGAGTGGTCCCTGGACTACAAAGAAGATAGAAAAGCATGCTGTTGTTATTGACTGTAATCTGATGCGTCTGCACAAAATAGTCCAAGATTCAGTTTTGTGATGGTGTGAAAAAGACCCAGACACAAATGATCATTTCCCTGAATAACAATAAGAAGAATTTATTCCTACAAGATGCACAAGAGAAGTAAAAACTTATTTGGACACAGTGTATTTGGCTTGAATTCAGCATGAACGAGAATATGAATTTGTGACAAGTAAAGTGTCTGTTTCTGTGTGTATTGTGTGTACCTCTGAGTGTATTTCTGTCAAAATTCCTCTCCATCTCAGTAAACCTCCATAATTACATTCCAACAGAGGGAGGAATTAAACCTAGTTTCATCTATGGGGATGATGAATATGACAGCACACTGTTATATAGACTTCATATCTGCAGACAAACACACATAAATCTCCGCCTGTGATGGCACTGCTCTGAAGGCTGTGTAATTAAACATTGTTATATGAGAAAGTGAATTAATCCATAGTGTGTGAATGTGTCATCAGGATACGGTTGATGGCAGGTTCTGTTAGAGAGAAGATGATTTAGCTGACAACACTGGTCACATAAAAGCTGGAGGGACTCAGTTGGCAGTGAGCACAACTGGAGTATCATTTTCCAGGTTTCTAAATGATGCCATTTTTTCTTTTTTTTTTGGGATGAGTGTCATATTGATGGAGGTAAGAAATTTGCACAGGAAATGACACAGATAGTCATAAGGGCAAAACAAAGACACTTTTCATGACTCTGGGCATTTCAGAGTCTCTTAATTTGAGTTGCTTGCTTCTAAGTGATGTAATGTTCATGTCATGACAGTAATAATTAACCATTAACAGTGGTATAACCCTGGTTTAAGTGATTAGCAGTGTCATCTCCTGTAATTGATGCCCGGCCCCAGTCCTGGCTGTATGGGGCTGTAGGGATAACACTTGTGGCTCAAATCATCAACCATGTTGACTCTGTTTGGTTTTTTAAAGCTGGACAAGACTTGAAAATGTCTCCTCCTTCTACTTTAGCTCTTTAAAGACACTTTATGTAATAATGCTACTCCAGAACAAACAGGGTCGCCATATTATGATGACGCACAGGTGGCAAATAAAAATTGCAAAGTTTTAGAATACGCCTTAACCTATGCCCCTTTTTTGTAGGTGGTGGTGGAGGTGTGTGTGGATGATCATTTAAGGCAGTTTTGTCACTGTGGTATTTCCTAAGTATTTAATTAAAATATTATAATATAAAAAAATAGGGACCAGTCTTACAAACATTACCTAATGCTGGCAGTTAAGAATATTTTAGATTGACCTTAGAAACAGCTTCTTCTCTTTGGCTGTACCTATCAGATGACTTCTGATACCTTTAAAACCAGTCTGAGCCTGGTGTCATGATGCCTGGTGAACTCACACTGCCAGCAGGAGCTGGTAATCTTAGTCTAGTGCATCATCTCTTTCAGCTAATATTTTCTTACTGCATTAATATTCTGAATTTGTTCCCAGCAAGGGCTGTGATGAACACTTTTGTAGTTAGGTTCCCTCAAAGGAGGATCATCTCTCCTTTTCTGACTGCAGTCGGGAGACGCTGTCTGCTGAGGATTGTGAGCACTTTTGGACTGGGCAGGACTCAGGGCAGGCCCCGCTGCTGGCTGAGAAGAGTAACGATACACGCTTTCATGTCAGTCCACAATACTACCAGTAAAAGTCACAAGATTTTTCACAAGAGGGGTCTGAATACCCTCTAAATATAATAAGTAGCTAAAGTGGCAACACTGCATTTATCCACAGAGGTTTGGCGCTCTGATGTCGATATGTAAAGTCCTGAGTCATTCAGCAGCCAATGAGCTGGCAGATCTCAGCTGTGTCCTGATTGATGTTGCTCTGTTTTGATGCTCGTTTCAGAATTGTAACTGCAGAAAGAAAAAGCACAGCTGAGAAAACAGAGATGGTTTTAAAACTAATAGAAATGTAACTGAGAAAGATGAACTCTTGGGTAGAGGTTTTGATTTTTTGGTTACAAATTTTGGGTTTTTATTCATGACACATTAGGCTCTGAAGTGACGCCATAGTGTGTTTCCAGGCGATGCATAGTTTAGATTTATTATTGATTATTTATTTATTTTATTTTATTTTTTTCTAACTCACATTTAAGTTCCAAAATTGCCTGGTTTAGTTTAGCAAAATGCCTAAAATTACCATAAACCCTTTATTACTGTTTGCCTTAGACCCAAGTGTTTGTGTGTGTGTGTGTACGTGTGGGTGTGCGTGTGTTCATTCAATTAAAGACAATAAGGAATGAAGAATATATAAAAGTAAAATAAGAATAACAGTACAACCTGTGTGTGTGTGTGTGTGTATAGTCCAGGTTTTGCTCATTAGGTTAGGACCTAATTTGTTTCACATTTTGTTGGGTCTTGTGGTCCTTCTGAGGAAGAAAAGCATGTGCTCATACTTAAAAATGTTGAATTTTGGACTGCAGACATGTTTCAAGGCGAACTCAGTGCTAAAATTAATGTTGACAGCTTGTTATGTTCCAGGTTAGACTGATTAATTTTACACCAATGAAACATTCTCTGAAGTAAAGGACACGCATGCGTTTGTGTGTTTCTGTATTTCTTCATATACGTACAGAATTTTCTTTCAGCAGACTCGAGACCTATGGGAGCCAATTAGAGTGTAATGGTGGAGATGACAAAAGAGACCCAGTTTGGTTCAGCCCACCCGTCTTCCCCCTTCCTCCCGACCGGCTTGATGGCCAAACAGAGGTTTAATAAGAGAGGTGTCTGGCACTCTCATCTCTCCTCAGACAGACAGGAAGCCCTGTGGTCACAGAGTTTGGGTTTAGATGAGGTCACTGCCCCTGTGGGCTCAGCTGGAAGAGATGAGACAGTGAAATAAATGGACAAGAGAGTGGAGAGGAGGGGAACCAGTTACTGAGAAGAAGCCGTGCATGTGTCTCAGACACGTTATATAACAGAATATGGGATTAGATTGCAGATCAAATGAGTCCTGTATAACTGTAAGTCTCATCACTGTGTCCTGTTGGGAAATGTTCTCTTCTCCACCTTCCCTCTGTGAACCGATGACTTACGACAAAGATGATCATTAACTAAAAGATATGCTGCGAACAATGTACAATTCAAAACTCTCCAGTTTAGATCTGGGAGGCTTGAAAAACCAAAAAAAAGAGGAAGAAGAAGAAGAAGAATGGAAAAAAGATGAATTCGATCAAATGACTCAAAAATAGATTTACTACACCATAGTAATCATAATTGGAAAATATTAAGGTTCATGAAAAAAGATAAAACAAAACTAAGAAGACAAAAAAAGTAAGCCGTTAATCCTAGTAGATTCAATTACTTGAAACAAGATTTTTATATCAAAAGAGAAAGATAAAAACCTGGAACTCTGGTATTGTTGCTTGTTTTAAAAGTAAATGACTAAATTTAAGATTTCCTGGCTAACTAATAGATGAAAGACATATTCATGAAATTTTTTATTCCATGGACCCGGTAAGGAAATTATATTTAATCTGAGATAAATAACCTCATTCTTACAGATCTAATATTTAAAAACAAACAAACAAAAAGCAACCAGCAACTCTCACATTTTTTTTATTTTATTGAAAAGTCTGGACATTAAAGTTTTTATTCATATGTCACACTGCCATTTCTTCTCACAAACTCAGAAGGCATTCTGGAGTTGTCCATGCAGAAAGTGAAGCACTTCAGTTGTCATTTGTCCCAGTTTTCCTCTAAACAGGTGTGCAACAGCTTGGATGGTTCTTGTTACATTTCCATTTCAAATTTCTGCACATGTTCTGTCATACGCGGGTCAGGACAGTCTAGTAGCTGTACCATCCTCTGCCTCAGCCATTTCTTTGTATTGTGAGCAAAATTGGCCTCCTGATAAATCTAGAATTTAATTCATTGTACTTACAAACCCTTGAATGATAAAGCTCCAATATACAATATCTGAAAAATCTCATAGTTCCATACTGTCCTAGTAGAACACTCTACTCCCTGAATGCAGGTTCATTTAAATAGCATTAACATTCTCTATCTTCTGTAGTATTGGGTCCTACCATGGTGTTGCTGGGCAGTGGCGGCTGCTGGTTTTTCAAAGAGGGGAAGCTCATTGTTTGGCTACCTCATAAAATTAGTCAATTTATGAGATTCAGACATGAATGTGAATGACAGGAATTTGTTGTTTTGTCCCCCCGCTTTCTTTGCCCCAGTGATGCGCTACTTGATATGGCGGACATAAAAATTAGAGCCTGGGCTCCCTTTCCTTCCCACATGCGATCAGGAAAAAGTCTGTTTCACATCTGTGCTCGCTTTAGATTCTGGGACACTGTATCTGAAGTTCCAGGAGACTTGGGATGTCTGTAAATTCTGCCCTATGTTCCTTTTCAATAAAATGGTTTGTGGACAAACTAATGAAACTATATTCAACTTGAACAAGGAAATGTTGAAATTATGTTAAACTGAAACAAGGAAATACTATGAGTGTGTTTTATTTACAGTGTAAGAAATGAACAATGGAAATAATTAATAAAAGTAATTTTGCCAAGCAAATACCAAAACATGGGTTGCAGTTTGTCTTCTGACTTCACTCTGCAAAATCCCGCGATGGGACTGAGCTCCCAGTGCTTAAGTGATGGTTTATATATAAAAATAGCTGTCAATCAAAATGGGATTCAGCCTTTCGACTGATCCTCCAAACATCATGGGGAAGCCCAGTGTACAGGACAGCCCACAGCTCCTTTCATCCCCAGCGAAGCTGAGCAGCAGGACAAAATCGGGGCATTTATCCAATGACCATCGAGTTTCGAGGCAATAACAAAAAAGCTTCCATGTGCTTCAACTGTGCTAAAAAACAACTTTTGTTGCAATGAATTTCAGTCTTGAAATTCAGCAATGCACACCATATGACCTGTGAACCAGTTCAAAGAAATAAAAGTGTTTATTTATTTATTTATTTATTTCTATTCTTCATTTTGTCCTAACTCTTTCTGATTTGTGGCAAACCAATTTTATAAGTTCAGTTCAGTGATTATATTTGTCTAATTGCTCCAGTGAAAAATCTAACTGTAGATCAGACAGTCATTTCAAACATTCCTTACCATTTCCTGCATGAATAAATTTGGTGCCCACACCGACAGTTACGTCAGTGTGGGCGGCGAGCTCAAACCTGCAGGTGCAGCAGCTTATGCTGAACTGCAGGTCAGACCAAGTAGTGGGCAATAATGACACCACGATACTGCAGAGAGAGTAGAATATGCAGTGTGATGAACAGCAGCCTCATGTGGTGTGTCTGCACCAGCCTGGCCGACATATATTGCTTCTCTGTGTGTTGTCTGTTCATTGTTACCAAAGAAGTGAAGTATAATAAACCTAAACAATCATAGCAGCACATTGTGGTGCTGCAGTAGAATTTATATGAATTCCTCAAAAATCCTGATAACTTGAAGGTTGCAAAAGGCCAACAAGGATAGTGACTATAAAAAGGATTCATTCTTATTTTATTTTATTTCTCTTTTATGCAAAGTTCGTTCATTCAGGTTGGTAACAAGTGCCTTTTGAATCATATTTTCTGGCTCTTTCATCACTACTTAATTGGTCACCTCTGAATTAGGTCAAATTGGACATTTAAAAATGAAGTCAACCAAAGAGCTTTACAATAAAAAAAAAACAAAAAAAACATCAACATGAAAACATAAAAAGACAAATAAAAATAAAATGGAAACAACAGTAGAGTCCAATACAAGTCTGAGTCTCACAGTCGAAAGCTGAGTAGTAAGAATTATGTTATTAACATTTATCTGATCATGTATGAAAATGAAAAGACAAGCTATTCTACAGCTCTGGGGATGCCCCTGTAAAAGCTCCATAAAAGGACCTCTACATTTTGGTCTTGGAGCACCTAGAAGTACCTGTCTGGCTGACCTAGATGCTATTAAGGGTATGCATGTGTGTGGATGTGCAGGAGCAGGGTGAGATAAGAAGGTGACAATCTATTTGAAACCTTAAAAGTCAACAATAAAATCTGAAAATCAATTCAGAATCAAAGAGGAGCCAGTGGAGAGATGCCAAGACTGGAGTTACATGATCACGATGACTAGTGCCAGTGTTCTGAACTAATTGCAAACATCACAGAGAGTACTGATCTAAACCAACATTCAGGACGCTGCAGTAATCTAAATGAGAGGTGATAAAAGCGTGAATTACTTTTTTTAGGTCTTTTACAGGGAGATAAGGCTTCACCACGGCAAACAACTTTCCAAACAAAATGACCTCTGTCTCGCTTTCATTAAGATTAAGAAAGTTAAACTTTATGCAGGTTTTAAGGTCGCTGAGACAGTCTAATAAAGGTTGTAATGAACTTCTGCTGTCTGACTTAATGGGTTAATAAACCTGGACATTGTCACCAAGACAAAGCAGATCCCACACGGAACATATACAGTGAAAGCAGCAAGGGGGCCGAAATAGGGCCTTGAAGAACCCATAAGCCCAAAGGGGCCCAGTGGGAAAAGAAAAGGCCCTCCCTGTCAGGTAAATGACATAAACCAATTCAAAACTGTACCTTTGATACCGAAACATTGAATCTTGACAACAAAATATTGTGATCCAGTGTATCAAATGCTGCAGACAGGTCTAAAAGAACAACAGTGGCAGCATTACCTCAGTCAATAGATAAAAGAAGGTCATTAAAACTCTAAACACACTATAGCACTGTGAGCTAGCTTCATTTTGTGCCGGATTGACACTATGATTTCAGCCTTCTCAGACAAAAAATGAGTAATCATGGTTAAAAAAAAAAAAAAAAAGTTCCACTTTAGAAGAAGTAATCTGAACATAAAAGTGTATATCTGAGTATCTGCTCCACCCAGCTTAAATAACGGTTCACACTGGAGGCTACAAAAAATTATGAAAGATGGGCAATCATGAGAAAAAGGTTAGATCATAGCTCAAAAACGGTGGTGGTAGATCTCACAATGAGACAGGAACAAAGATGAAGATAGAACTATCTTGCGACCAAAGACGGGCTGCGACAGATATCAGCAGTGCCAGAAATTTGGAGGAATCGCCTCAGAGTGTGACGACCTGCTAATGCAACCTGCTAATGATGTGATGACGCTGCTTTTAGAGCCCGAAATACACTCAGATTTATTTCTGTTGTATTCATGTGTTCAGTGTAACATGCTGAAAATCATCATCCCCCGACTTCATGTTGTGCAATGTGACTTAAATTAATCTTATAAGGCTGTAAAAGTCATACAGTGTTAACCCAGTATAAAAGGAAAATTGCTTTGGGTGGATGACAACATCCACCCAAAGAAGACTGCAAGAACTAAACATTCATCAAGCAAGAATAATCAAATATGCCTTTAAATGATATTGATGCTGATATTTTGACATTGTTGTGTTGCTTTAACTTACATTTTATCAAAAAGCCTCTCTTAAAACCCTGACTTATATCTTGCATTGTCACTCGCTGTGCCCCCACAGGCCTCCATTCCTCAGATGGCTCTCTGGCAGCAGAGGCAGCTGGGAAACATCTAAAGTCTTTCCATCACCCCCATTTAAAACCATAGGTTCTAGTTGTGTCTCTTTAAGCTCCATCAACTTAGATTTTCCTTTATTTCGTTCAGGCTGTTTCACAAAGCCTAAAGGGTTCACGAAGGGGCTTTTAGTGTGTCTCACAGCAAAGGATGTTCTGTTTTAGCCAACTCACATGAGGCTCCTTCATCCAGGCGCTCAGATTTTAGAAGCAGTTGAGAAATGTTCGGAGGAAATCTGCGAGAGTGCAATGTCTCCGAGAAGTTGATCATGTTAGTCTGTTAAATGAAAACTCTGAGTAGTTTTAGATCCTTGATTGTGGCCCACCTTCTTCTAACATCGACATATTTCCAGACAGCTTCTTCAGACGGTGTCTTAGAGGAAGCTGTTTGGGAGGGAGAGGGGTAGGAAACATGACATGGTCATGTTTAGCAAACATGTGTTGGACAGCGCTCTGGGAGATGCCTGGAATGGATAGGACAAAAAAAAAAAAAGACAACATGTCCTCCATCAGATACTGAAGCTTGACAGTTTTCCACTGGAAACATTTCACAGAGATGACCGGGCTCGAAAGGATGCTGCCACACTCTTGGAGGCACTCATCACCTAACTAGGTGTCTCGGCAACAGAGCAGCCTTCCTTACAGGAGCATGTGACAGCTTTTTAATCTCGCTGGCAGCGATGGTTTGTTGATTAGCTGGGGTGCCATGAAGACAATTGTTTTGACAGAGTTGTCAGGAAATTTTGACTCAAAATGATGAGAAACCTCAACTCTCAGTATCATTATTGGTAACCGGTAAGAAATATGATATGGCGCTGTGTTTCTGTTCTTTTTTAGTTTGTTGTCAGGTATTCATGCTCATTTACACATCCAGTCCTAAAGTCTTGGTTGTGCAACTTGAATAGCTGAATATTTGGTATGATCATACTGAAACTCATTCATCTAGTTCACCCTTATGCACCCTAACAGCTTGACCCCTGGCAGTGAACCATAATTGCAAATAAACTGGATATGAACTGAACTTTCCAGGACTTGAATGTATACACAAGACTTACATCGATTATTTAAATCGATATGTATTTAAGCAGAGACCATAAACTGTGAATTACTCCATCATACCTGCCACACCTTTGCAAAAACATGCTGAATGCTGGCGGGGGGATTTTAGTGCGTGGTCTTTTGTCATATACTTCTCAAACTATTTCCATTATCTTAAGGTCAGAGGCTGGCTCTGCCTGCTGGCTGCAATATTTATCAATCAAGCGGGCCTGAGACAACAGAGAAAAGTGAAGTGGCACAGCAAAGAGCACTTAGCCTGGATAAACAGGCGGGTAGTACCATGGATCACTGCACTGCTAAGCCTGTCACTTGGAGAAGGGCTAGAGGGAGACAAAGAGAGGAGAAACTCCGGACACACTGTACGCCAAGTGTGTAGGCTTGCGTGGTAGAGAAAGGCAGTGCATGTGTGACTTAGAGTGAGGCTTTAGGGAGAAACACAAGCCTGGTCAAATGTCATCAATGTGCCAGCTTATAGTAGCTTGAAAGGCTTAGAGTTGTGATATTTATCCTTTGGGCTTTAGCAGGGAGGTGGACTGGGAGAGAAAATACCTGTAATTTCATGGTGTCTTCAGGGGAAATTTGATTTCAGATGGCTGGCAGTCTGATAAATAGGAACTACTGCCTGCAATCCTTTCCTAAAGGGATGAAAGAAATGATACACGTCTCTTTTCAATCTAAGTCAGTCTGTGTATAAGTGTGTCTGCTACTATGAAAACAAGGTGCATGTGCATTAGTTCAGTAAAAATCAAATGAAAAATACATTTCATTCATGTTTTAACACTTGCACAGGATGGCGCTTCACAGGAAAGTCCTATTTTGATTTGACTGGATTGGTGTTGATTACCCCCCGTACTGCACTTTTATTGTCCCTGGAGAGCACTTCTCAGGAGTTAAATAAGGTCAGACATTTTTTAATCTCTTTTAGGAGACTGTATTTCATCCTGTCCCTTCATGGCCCTGCTAACGCTGGCTTTGAGTTCTCACAGAATTAAAGCCAACATCCAGACAATCTCATCATGAATTCTTAATGATGAAATCACACCCTATTAATTCAACAGAGAACTCTAAAATTCAATATGGTGTCTAAACAATTAGATTTCTCTGCCCATCATTTCTCCTTATTTATTTTTAATGCGACTCTTTGCACATTTTAGGGCAAGGATGAGGAGATAATAGGAGAGAGACAAAAATTTTAAAAAGTAGCTAAAATGATGTGAAAGGAAGAGGAGCAGACAGGGAAATCCACGTTTGGTTTCCTTGCAAGGCAAATGCAGAAATAGTTATAAACTAATTAAAGCTCCCGCCTATCCTTTTCTTCAACAAGTGCATATTTTTGACAGGTGCTGTGTCAAGATTTAACCTCTGCATACTGTTTATTATCCTGCAATATTTGTCATGAAAATAAATTAAAAAAAAGGTGAAGGTTTTTGAAGCTCTCACATGACTCCAAATAGATGAGGTATTGTGCAAATTGTCACTGCCAGCTCTGGGAGACATTCAAAGCAGCATGACCTTATTTCTGGTGAAAGAGCCTGTGGGAGGCAGAAAGGATGGATTTAGCAGCTCTCAGGTGGAAAGAGCTGACTCTGTCTGCGGCCCCCAGTTACAGGTCTACTCTGCTCATCTGCCAGCAGCTCCAAATGCTGCTGATGCTTATGAGGAGTTCAACCCTTGGATGTCATTTGCAGTGTTTTTCTTTTCTTCCTTTTTTTTTTCTTCTCGCTACAAATGTGTGTTATGTGCACACCCGTTAAGCAGGGACAGCTGGATGCCTCCACAATCACCTGGATTACTGACTACCTGACAAACAGACTGAGACTGAATAGTTGTATGTCGCTGCAGGTGGTCAGCAGCACAGGAGCACCACAGGGAACTGTGCTCTCACCACTCATCTTCTCTCTGTAGACCTCAGACTTTCAGTAGCAGTCACAGTCCTGTCATCTGCAGACATGTGCAGATGACTCGGCAGTTGTGGGGTGTATCAGTGAACAAAACTAAGGAGATGATTGTGGATTTTAGGAGAACCATGTTTATGTCGAGCTGTATTTTGCTCATAGGAGAAGAAGATGAGGTGGTGGAGGAGTATAAATACCACAGTGTTGACCTGAACAACAGACTGGACTGGAGATGCTGGAGATGCTGTTTACAAGATAGGACAGAGGAGACTTTACTTTTTTAGGAAACTTAGGTCCTTCAGTGTTTAAAGCCAGATGCTTTATATTTTCCATAGGTCTGTTGTGGAGAGTCTGATCTGTAGTCATCTGTTGGGGGAGCAGCATCAGAGCCAGTGACTTGAAGAAACTGATAAAGAAGGCTGGCTCTGTTCTGGAGATTCTGGAACTGATTGGTTCATTAAATGAGAAACATCATAGACAACCCAGAACATCCTCTATACAGCACAGTGATTCAGTAGCAGAGTGTCTTCAGTCAGAGACTTCTTCAGATCTGCTGCAACACAGACCGCTACAGGAGATCCTTCCTGAACACAGCTAGAACCTTCTACCATCCATATTTGACTACTGCAACAACTCAATTTCTCTTCGGGGATTAATAAAGTACTTTTAAATTGGCTTGAATTTTCACTACCTGACTCGTGATGGCTAAATGAGAAGCTATGTGCATTCATGTGCTGCTCAAAATATGAATGAATTTTTCATGCCTTTACATAACAGTCACATGTGACTGCAAAGAAGACAAAACTCTCAGCCCTCATTCTGTAGAGACATGCGTTTTTAAAGCATATACACATACTCAGTTGCTTGTGAAAACAGATATCTGATCAGCCAGTTACGTTTATTCATGCAGATGTGGTTAAGACGGGATGAAGTTCAAACCAGAATATAGGCGAAAGGATATTCAAGAGGCTTTTCACATGGCATGGTTGTTGGTGTGAGTATTTGCTGAACTTTTCACCACAACCATCTCTGGAGTTTACAGAATGGTCCAAAAAGAAGAAAACATCCAGTTGTTGATGTCAGAGGTCAGAGGAGAATAGACAGACTGGAAGGAGATGATAGCAAGGCAGCAGGAACTGGTTTAAGCACCTCAGCTTACCTGAGTATTGTTGCTGACCATGTCCATCCCTTTATGACAGTGTACCATCTTCAGATGGCTACTTCCAGTAGGATGGTGCATCGTGATCATTTCAAACTTGTTTCTTGAACATGCCTGGATAAAGGCCTTTATAAGCGTGGAACCACAGTTAAATTTTATTCTCAGAGAAGAGTGTCCTTGACAGACACCAGTATAGCATATTTCCAGTCAACTGTATATCGTTCTGGCATATAATTTTCTCTACATTAATCAAGCCAACATGGTACAAACACTGAGTGTGAATCTGCAAAGATCCACAACTCACATATGCACACATTAGGAGGCTTTGAAGTAAGCTATCCCTGTAATGATCAGGGCTTAGCTCATCTCATTTCCTTGATTGAAGCTGTACAGCAGCATAAATAATTCATTCTCATGTATATTGCAGTATTTTGAATCATGTTTTTTAGAATTCAGTTTGATCAGTCAGTCCAGAACACATGTACACCTTTCACAAGCTGTCTGCCCTAAATGTAATTCTATTTTAGATTGATCTTACTGTAAAACAGGTAAATGTCTGCCTCTCACGATCAAATCACAGTTGCTTTATGAGGAAACTGACACTTAAAATCTTCCATAAACCCATTTCGCACAGCTTCTGCCCATAAGTCCATCGGTTAATCAAACATATGAATGTATAATGTATGGACATTTACTTATAAGGATGTAGATTTTGTTCAAATACATGTTTTTGTCATGCGGGAGAACAAATAAAACCACCGCTTGGCAAAAAGATAAATAAAAAAAATTCCTATTCACAGCTTAAGGTCTTCAGCGCTAACACTGCTTTTACAGCAGTGCAATTAAACAAGGTGACATTCAAAGTTATTTCCCTAACACAAACAGGAAGGCAATTAACCAATTACAGCTAGTTAGTTGAAGCCTGCCAATGATAATTGCTAGAAAAAGGTCGCAACTTGAATCCTTTTTACATTGCAGAAGTAATTCACATTTATCACAACAATACAGTGATTACCTGCTTGTTAATTTTGTTCTTGTTTTAACAGCAACTGCAGAAAGAATATAATTTCAAAACTTAATGCTTCATACATCTTATTTAACTTTAGTTTGGCTCTCTGCAGTTGGTTGTGTTCATATGTTTGACAAGTTGAGAAAATACAAACTTCAAGCTGTACTTTTCTGTTGGACTCTATTTAATATAAATTTATGGAAATGATTTGTTTAAGCATAACGTTTCAGTAAATGTCACTGAAATGCATTGGAGTATATATTTTTCTTTATATATTTTTTCACTCATTCATAGCATGAAACTATAGAACACAGTATTCTTAAAAGCACTAGATCAGGTTATATAAAATCAATTTAATTTAGTGTGTCGTGTTTGTTTAGCACCAACGCTCAGCAAAAGTCACTTTCACAGAAAGCAAACAAGTTTAATGCAGTCCAATTATATCCCACCCATCCATCCATTATTTATACAGTATCTGCTTCATTCTGTTCAGGGTCACGAGGGTCTGCTAGAGTCTCTCCACCCCAGACACGTCAATTATTTGTCATTTAAATCCAATTCATTCTAATCCAGTTGTAATCCATCGTTTCACCCAACTGAGGAACCCTTCAAATCTTAACTTTGGTGGGATCCATCATCTTGGACAATCATGCAGTGACAGTAGATAAAGAAAAATCTGTCCATCTATCTGTTAGACACCATCTGTAAAACCTTGGATTCAGCAAATTATGAATTTTGAATCTAGTTTCATCCAGTGTTTTTAATTTGAACGTTTAGATTTGACTATTTTCAAATCGATGAAAATAGTCATTGATTTGATTCAACAGTGGGAGAAGCAACATTTTCCTTGACCCTCTTTAGCCTCAGTTCTCAACTCCTCTCACGGTAATCATGCTCATCCTTTAAAATCTAGTCAGTCTTTTCACTAAAGGAGCATCTGTTGTCCAGTTAACTGTTTCAACTCCGCCCCTCCAAACATGTGTGGTGTTTGTAGGTTCTGATTTGCTGGAGGTGGTGCTGGTGAAAAGTGTGAAAACATAAAAATGTCAAAGGTAGTTGTCAGTGCTTCTTTACTTTGTTTCCACATCAGTTACACACAAAAACGCCGGCGCTGTGGGTTTAATGTGAACTCCAGCTCGCTGCAACGTCGGGTCGGCTGGAAAGCTGTCAATTAGACAAAATTCATGCTGCTTTTCTGCAGGGGAGTGGTGGGTTTGTTTAGAGTGTCTGGTGAAGTGTGTGTGGCACTGGCGTGGCTCTGCTCGAGTTGTAGGGGGCAGAGTGGTCATCCTGTCACCACAGATGGACAGGAAAGTCCCCGGGGGTGACAGAAAATCCACGGGGAATGTCGTTTGCATTGCATATGTGTTTGTGTGTGCGGCACTTGCGTGTAATTTTTGCGTGTAAATGTGTGTGTGCTCTGGCAGAAGCAATATGACCCCCTCCTCCTCCTGCAACAAAGGCCTCACATGTCCGATCTGTTTTCCCTCAAAACCATCAGATCAACCTCACATGCACACAAAGACACACACAGACACAGGCACATACACAGGAACTGCTCGCCCTTTTAACAGATTATTTTCTGAGAGGCCAGTTTAGCATCATTAGAACTCATGGCCTTTTTTTTTTTTTCATTACCTAGGATGACACAATGTGCTGTCCTTCAAAGCTACATTCTCTGGAAAGACAAACATTTATTCAGAAGTCAGGTGTCATAGAAATGAAGGCAAAAGCAAAGTGATCTAATATTAATTGCAGGTCTTGTGGAAATGAAAGGTAGGAGGGCTGCTGATCCTCAAACAGGCTAAACGGATTTCCTTCTCTGTAATAATTACTCACACGCAACCTTTTCCCTAAGTGTTCAAAGTACAGCCAGCGAAAATGTTATCACTCATATTAGAGTTCTGTCGTCCCACCAGGCTTTTACAGCAGTTTACAGTATTTTGCTATCTCAGGGCCTGTGGTTTCTCCAAATGCAGCAGAAAGATTTATTATCAGTAGGGTGTCACAGTTGGTGATGGATTAATAAAAGTTGCACACTGGCTGAGATATTCACAGCTTACTCATGCTAAGAGCAGTCATGATGTTGAAGTTAAACTCCAACTGGGGCTGATTGCATCAGTTTATGTTCCTCTTCAGGGCAGCGGGTCTCACTTATGAAACGACAACAAAGAGAACTTTACACGTGTTTCAGCTTTCATGAAAATGTTAGTAGACCTCAGAATTTTTGTAATAAATGTCTTATTTTGTCATACTGAGATTCCATCACTGGGAAAGCAACGAGTTTGCGCTGACTTCATGAGTGCGAATGAGTGAAGAGCTTATGTCTGCGTCTGCTATATTGTGTATGAAAATCATCATGTGTATGTAGGGGAAGCAGGAGTGCTGCTTGTCCTGAGGACAGAGTGTATGAACATAAAGTTGTTATTTTAGGACAAAAAATTGAAATGATAGAAAAAAAAATTGCATTTTTATTTTTTCATTATTTTATATCAAAATGCTACAGAAAGTTCATATTTTTTTTAAAGAATGTGATTTTAAGTAATTCTTTCCCTTTTTTTTAGTTTGTGACATTTGTGATTGCTCAATAAAAAGTCTTGGTTGTTTAGAAAATCTTGATGTTACAAAAATTGAATTTTCTTTTTTTTTTTTTAAGTCGAAAATCTTTTCCTTATTTTTTAAATTTTTATTTTACAATTAAGGAAATTATGATTTGAGTACAAAATTCAACATTTTTACAACAATTCCTTTAAAATGAAAAAGTAATTTCTTTTATTTGCGAATATACGAGAAGTCTGGATTTTATGATAAAAGTCATGCATTTGTAAAATATCAGATTTTTATCTCAAAGGTTCACTTCTTTCTTCTTTTTTGGGGTCCAAGAACTAGCTGGAAATCTGACAACATAGCTGGTCAAGAAAGTAAAGAATAAAAGGGAGTAAAGACTAACTGTCCCTTTA
>JBAMYA010000006.1:4642143-4657866 GCA_037176975.1 Arrhamphus sclerolepis
CCCTCCAGAAGGTTTCATTTCTCGGTTCCATTGTCACTTGTTTTTGTGCTACTTACTGAACATGGGGGCAAGAAAAAAACTTGTTTCCTTTTGGAGCAAAAAAAAAAAAAAAAAAAAAAAAAAAAAAGTTCCTTCAGAGGCATCCTGGACATGATCCTTTTGTTATCACCTAAATGCAGTGATGAAAAGTTACAGTGAGTCATTTTTCATGGATTTATGGTGCTCCAAATCTACACATCAGATCTCGACACAGATTATTTCTATGTGAATTCTTTGATAAAATACATAAAGTTGACCGTCTAAAACTCTTCCTCCTATGATATTTATTTTGTTGTTTTTCTTCCACTTGTAGTATTTTAACATGCCTTCTGCAGAAACTGATATTTTTTGCAGCGTCTTGCGCTGTACCCCCCCACCAACCACCGCCCCACCTCCTGTTTCTTAATTCCCGTCGTGATTGGTTCATCTTTCCTGTCAGTCAAAGCCGTTTGGGCGGGACTCAAACAATCCACTCGTGCTCCGTGAGCTGAGGACTGTGCGCCACAACAGCCCGAGAGCGCTGCAGACAGTTCCGGAGCGGCTCAGTCCCAGAGGTTTCCCAGAGTTTCTGAAACTGAGTGCACCCCCCGCCCCCGGTGGTGCATTCCCGACAGCATCCTGATTATTGTTTCTGAGGAGCAATATATATCATTTTTTTGATTCCGTTTCCAGAAGCATAAAAATAAAAATCTGAGTGCGGGTCGCCAAGTCGGCTGCGTTCACCCCGTTTTCCCGGAGACCCACAGAAACCAGCTCCCAGGTCCACCTGGATAGACAAACAAAGCCGTCCGGTCCGGTTCGAGGTCCAGCAGGGAGACGGACAGGAAAGATTAGTGGAAGACGGAGAGAAGGAGAGAAGACAGGATGAACCTCAAGAGTCATTTCGTTTTCACCCTCTACACTGTGTATGGGATTCTTCTGAAAGGTGAGTCCGAGACAGACGGTGCGGGTGCGCGTACGTGTGCGTGTTGTGCACGTGCGCGATATGTGTGCGTGTGTGTAGGTGTGCGCATTCCAGGCCAACTGCAGGGCACGAGGAAGGAGGCAAAGCGCGTGGTCACACGCGGGTCCTGGCAGAGAGATGGGGAGCTGTCTTCCTGGGCTATGTCCCCCTCTCTCGGTGACACACGCGCACACGCGCATGGTCTTTCATTGACACGCACGTGTGTCTGTGCTACACTATCCGTGCGTTGACTGCTTTTGTCTGCAGACGTGCGTGATGCGCCGCGGCTACAGAGGAGGGGACTTGTCGCGTGAAAACCACATCTTCTGGATGCATGTTCAGGATGATGATGATGATGATGATGGTGGTGGTGGTGGTGGTGTGTTAATGGGACCAGACCTGAACGCATCACATACAGCAGCGCGTGTCGTGTGCGTCTGCGATATCCGGTTACGTCCTGTGCGCAAAGTGCGCTGAGAGCAGACACACCTCAGCGCCCGCGTCTGACCTGCGTTTTACGCACCCAACCATCTGCGGTTTTCACATGAATCTATAGTGTTCAAGTCTCTTTCTTATTTCACATTTTCTTGTATTGTTCTATTCTTATTCTCAACATTCAGACGTGTGGTTTCCATGAACTGGGCAGCTTGGAGGCAGTTGTTGCGCGCAGGCGAACTGTTACTGTCAGTAACCTCAAAGGAGTTCAAGGAGACAGCTCTGCGTCTATTTCTCCAAAAAGTTTGTTTACAGGCGTCACAGCAGATAGCAAAATTCTCCCAGACCGGGCTTCATCCCTGATTAACAAATTTCTGTACTCACGTTTGATTGTGAAGGAGGAAAATTATGTGGTGACACTGCGGAATGACTTTTTTATTTTTTTCCAGTTTCCTTTTTTTTTTTTAATCTTCTATTAACAGCACTTTAGGGATAGGTGATCGGAGGGGGGAGCTGGGGGTGTTGTGGGGGTGGTGGTGGGGAGCAAGGTCACCCTTAATTGAGCCGTACAATTGACTTGCAAGCTGTGTACACCTGTAATATGTATCACACATATTAAACAGAAACAAAAGTGAAATCCAAATACGAGTGGAAACACTGGAAAGAGGAGAGTCTGCATCAACCACTCACACATATATAACCACAGAAATCCCATTTTGAGTGTGGGGGAAGAAAAAAAAAAAACTTCCTGAGTTCCAGGATGGGTGTGAATGCCAGTCTAAGACAAGTTCCACTTCATCCCATCAGATAATATCAGGATGTTCAGCATTTAAGGCATCCGATAACACATTTATTAACATTAAAGACAGAATTAGCGTCATCTTGACTTCAACCACTGTTTTTCACACAAGCAAAGAGGAAACTCCACATGAGAGATCATTTGTGCTTGATTCCCTTGATCATTTGTTGTTGTCTCTTTGAAGTGTATGCGTGTGTGTGTGTCTATGTGTGTGTGCGCGCGCTTGCAGCCCTTCCTTAATAACCAGACATGATGAAGGCCATTCTTGACTTAATGAATTGCCATGTAATGAGGTATCTTAGAGTGTATCTGACAGCTTCCACGGCAGCATTTATTGATGTTCCAGAGCTCTTCTTTTCCTCTTTATTCTCTTAAGGGTGGCATGCTTGTTATGAGTGTGTGAGTGTGTGTGTTTGTTTGTTAATTCCTGCAAATGTGTGCTCTGCTTGCATAGCTTGTGTTTGTTCAGGCCGAAACAAAAGCATAAGCATGAAGGTAAAGCCACGCACAATCTCTCCTCCTCACCCTGAAGAGGATAATTCCAGGCTGCCTGATTTCAACAGTCATCTCCTGGCACAAGACCTATTATTGCATCGGTTCCAACACAGCAGGCCTTCTGAATGAGGTCTATCCAGGGAGAGGCATGGCCTATCCTTGCGCGCTGTAAATGACAGCTGTTTCAGCTCCCCCCCACCACCCCCCACCCCCCTGGCCTGGAGCCAGCTGGCATCTGGAGATCCAAATACGTAAAAAGAAAAAAAAAAAAAATCTCCTGTCACAGCCTAGACCTGCGCCGTAAATACTGCGAATGTTAGGTGTTGTGGTGGAGGTTGTTGTTTACCAACAGCCTGGGTTGTTAACATATTAGCCAGTGTGTCTCATGTGCCCATGTCGTAGCCAGAGAAACAGTCTGTTATGCAAATGGGCCTCTTACGTAAGCACCCAGGGCTGAGCAGCAAGCGAGGGGAAAGAGAGAAAGATGGAGATGTTCTAGAATAGAGGAGATGATGTATGAGTAATGTGGGAGCACAGGTGTGGAGGAGGAATGAGGAGTGTGTGTGTGTGTTTGAGCTCTAGTTGTTGTTGTTTGCTGTATGGATGCTTGTTTATCGCCTGTGCCCCGTCGCTTTTCCTGTCTGGCAGTCGTTCTGCTCTGAACTCTGATCTCGCTAGCCTAAATACAAACTCCCGCTGAGGGATGTGTTTATCCCCACAGTGAGACTAAGCTGCCGAAGTCTGACCCTCCATTCCTCTGTGCTTCCGTCCATTCCTCCCTCACTTCATCCTCCCATCCTGGTGTGGAGCTTTGTACCACTGCAGCGTGGGAAAGCTTCTGATAATAAGCAGCCTTCTGTCCGTCTGATTACATGAGAGAAACAAGATGTTCCCTCTTTCTTGCTTACTTGCACTTTCTTTCCCTCTCGTGTGTGTGCATTTTCACAGTCGTACCATGAAACTTCAGTGTCTGTAATCCTCCATGGAGCATCACACAGACCTTCAAAAAGCACCTATACCTACACACGGTGCTCCATCGTGGGTTCACCGCTGCTCTGCTGAGGGATTTCCCATGATCAAAGTCAGTCTTTTGTTAGTCCTGGTGTTAAAAAGTTAAAACAGAAAGGAGGAAGAGGCTGGAGGGGAATGCGGTGGGATTCAAAGCTTGTAGTGCAAGCTTCAGAGCTGTTCCAGTCACCTGCTCCATGCAGACAGTGTTGTATTTAGACGCAGAGCTGAAAAACGAGGCAGGGAGCCAAGCATTGTCTCACTTTAGACACACGCTGCTTCAGATGGATGAGATTCAGAGGTGACAATAACAATCGTAACACGTTTTATGCAAATGTCCTCTTGTGAACAGAGCACTCACCAGTAGCTCACTTACCAAACCAGCATGTGGAAATGACCGCTGCATGATGGGATGTGCTGAATCTAGCCTTAACCTCATTAGTAGCATTTAATACAGATACAGTCCATTTAAAAAGCTTTCAACTGTAAAGTTTTACATGTGTGTTTATGCTCCCTGGAAGGTCTTAAAATGAGATGACTGCAGCCTTGAATTAACAAAAACAAATGACATATGAAATTGTTTTTTTTTGTTGTTGTTGTTTACAATTGCCAGTGTTAAATATGCTTAGATGTGTGTACTTTAATAGAGCCTGACTCATCCAGCCTGTCTGACCATAAAGGCTAAAACATGACACTCTACTGTGTCAGCCGCTGAGATTTCATATGCAACTACAAGGTCTCCAGCTCATCCTTTTGTGTGGGAACACAGACGTATCATTTCAGCTTTATAGCTGTTATTCAGCTCTTAATACTTCAGTGCAAAGCTTTACTGATCCTGGTCTCCAGTGAAATAGAGAGAAAAACACTCCAGAGTGAACGGCAAAAGCAATGGTACACTTTCTGTTAAATTACTGCACATTTTAAATGATCAAATGACAAAACATCTACATTAAATATATACAAAGTGCCATTTTAACTTAAATGGCATGTGATTGAATCATATTGCTGCAGATTATTTGAGCTCTGGATTCTTATTTATTGGTGTTATTTTAATCAAAACCGTAATGAGTATCTTTATGGCAAAGAGTCGTTCAGTTTGTACCCAGAGAGAGATGTGGGAGATGAAATCCAGGCTCTGGCAGAGAACGGCGCAAACCCACCTACGGATTCAGCCGACAGCGAGTTTTCACCCTAAATAGACCTCCCAGTAGGTGAAAGAAGCTTGCTAGCTCAGCTAACGTACCAGTTGATGGGGCTTTTTCAGCATGTAGCTATTTGTGCGTTCTAGTCAGAATGCAACATCACAGACGTTTATCAAAGAGAGATGTTTTTCAGGGCGATTTGAGGTTGCTCGGGTTTACCAGTCCAGCCAGTGAACCTGGTAAAAACTAAACGCTGTTGTTTAAGTCAGACTTCAAACAATAGATGTTACCTTCACCTTCACATAGGTTTTATTTTGTAAATGTGATCTATTAATTATTGAGTTGAGTAAAAGATTAAATGTTTTCCAGGACGCTGAACAGCTATTTGGTCATGTTTTAGTTTTTTTCATGACGTCTTAGTTGGGGAACCTTGAAGACCATGGCAAAACCTTCATGAATCCACCTTTATCATATTGTGGAACCATCATCCTTTTTATTTTAGGATCTTTTTAAGAATTCTATACTAAAGTTGTTGAAAACAAAGCCAATAACCGGTGGAATGCTTCCCCATGTTTGGCGGCTTCAGCCACAGCAACAGCAACATCAATCTACTCCTCTTAAAAGTTAGAACCATGTTCTTTTCATTAGATCTGGAAAAATGGGATTGCACACTGTAGGGATCTGAAAAGCAAATGAGTGATCTGTTAAACAAAATATCTCCATGGTCCAGTCACTGCTACAACATGTCTAATGGCATCGCTGGTGTGGAGCACTCTCTCTCTACATGCCGAAAAGGCAGCATGTCCTGGGCTTGAAAGTATGCTATGAGTTAGCGATGGACTAATTGTTTTTATTTCTTGTTTCAGTTCCATTCAATTCCTCATTCCTTCTCACCTCTTTGCTGCTGCATAATAACAAATAATCATTATTGTCACACCTAACTCCTTAGTAGCGCAGTGACTTAGATTTGATTAAGAAAACCCTGAAATTCTAATGCGTATTTTCAATTTCTGGGCTAAATTCATAGTTGTCAATTCTGCTTGTAATATGTGACGTTGGGCTGCTTCTTCTCTGGAGAAGAAGCAGCATTTCTTTTGCATTTTGCAGTCTGATTTATAGAAATATGATTGACAGTGTTCTGACTGGTAGGAATTGACACTGTAAGTCCTTCCCACACCCTTCCATGTGGACCAATCGTATTATTATCAGGTTCATGCTGTACAGTTTCAGCGGTCTCAGACGAAAGATGGGCAGTCATGGGAAAAATGGTCCATCGTAGGTCAGAAACGGTGGTGGTAGATCTCATAATGAGACTGGGCGAAATTGAACGATGGGCTGTGACAGGTGTCAGCAGTGTCAGAAATTTGGAGGACTTGTCTCAGACTGTGACGGCCAGTCGCTTCCTCTATGATCTCTGTCAGATAACCAACCAATAGGAACGCACCATGAAATACCATAAACATCAGGACAGTAGCCAAGCAGCAACAATGCCAGATACAATGGAGAAACGGGAAGAAAAGTGGGCAACTCAAGTAAAAACTAAAGACACACACTATGGAAAAATGCTGGTTGTTGACACCTGTCTAGCTGACTATCATGTCTTAAGTCTCAGCAGCTTTGTGCAGTTGTTGGAAAGGATAAACTTTTGTTCAGTTTCTGCTTCCACAGACGTTTGAGTTTAATATGTTGTGCTACATGTGAATATTATATTTAGGGTCATAACATGCCATGATGATATTGGGCTTCTTCTGGGCTTATTTGTGAAGCTTTTTGAAGTTTCTTTGTCTATGTGAGAGCTGGCAACACTGGCTAAACTGAAACTTTTTCTCTCTACTTTAGTGAGATCCACAGCGTGCTAGATGCAGAGCTGATTGATCAAGTCTTCCTGCATACTGCCAACTTTCTGCTTATACCCCCACAATTATTCAGGTGGCAGAGAATCTTGCTGTACCCTTTTTTACCCCCTTACACAATTTTATGTAGCAGCAGCCTCACATGCTGGCTCATGGCAGTGGCTGGCATTAGTGAACTGTAGTGGACAGCGAGAAAACTACCTACTTACATTACATTGCAGTCCTGCTCCCAAGTACATAAGAGAATCAACTAAGAAATAACCAACACTGGATTATTGATATCGTCATGGTGATCATTAATGTAGCGACAGGGTTTCTGTCATCACCAGCATTTGTATTTGACAACATCCCTAAACCCTCAAGCTCAAGGACTAAGACCTTTATAAAAGTGTCTGGGTTTCCTTCGTAGGATGGCTGATCTGGGCAGGTAGGAGGAGAGGTTCAGTCATCCAGGAGAGACTCAGAGTAGAGTTGTTGCTCCTCCACATGGAGAGGAGCCAGTTGGGGAGGTTCATCTGGTCATGATGCCTCCTGGACGCCTCCGTTGAGAGATGTTTCCAGCGTGTCCAACCAGGAGGAGGTCCTGGCTCAAATACAGGACTCGCTGGAGGTGGCTCAAGAGGTGGCTGGAGGTAGAGAGGTCTGGGCTTCTCTACTCAGGCTGCTGCCCCCGCAACCCAAAAGCGGATAAATAGAAGTTATTGGATGGATGCTCAAAAATCTCTTGTATGGTGTTCAAGTTTTTCCTTTTTAAAATTGTTCTTTTTAAAAACTATATTTCTGTGATCACTTCATCCACTGCTACCCTGAATATTTACAGTAATAGATTATTTATTTTATTTTATTTTATTTTTTTAACCCAAGGTTCTCCAATCTCTGTTGAGGTTCTTGTGTGTCTGTATACGTGCATGCGTGCATTTCTGATCTCTGTATTAGCGTTGAATTCCAAAGGATTAGAGACTGGCTAATCTGAAGCTCCAGTCTTTGACAACCCATGTGTCACTAATCTTAAACACTCTTGAAGAAAGAGACAGAAACACAATCACGGTTTGGATTTAAACTCTCCCAACACTGGTGCTTGGAATCACTTTAACCCAGAAAGACATGAGAAAAATCAGGGTAATGACATTATTTTCTGCCTTCGTCTGGCTCACACGTACGTAGAAAAACAAAAGAAAGTTGACTGCTAAAGAAAAATGTTCTTCAGGTCTGAGAAGTGGATGAAGTTGTCTTTATGCTTTTCCTGCTCAAGGCTTCTTTTCATTGAATTCCCTGAAGGATGGAGTCTAGAGACTTGGACGTGCATGTTACAGTAACCACTTTCTCCAGCAATGATAAAAATATGGACATCAGTGACTCTGCCTAAAACGAGTCTTCCGGCTCAACTCTGTTATTGTTTGGGGACTCTGTGTCTGCTCCTGACAGAAATTAATTCATCCAAAGAAAAGTGGGTCCACAATTTCTGCTTACATAGGTATATTCACTATGTGCAGCAAAAACAGACGCAGTCGTATGAACACACATGCACAAATATGCAAACAAAAACACAGAAGCTTTTTTTTTTTCTTTTTTGTCTTTTATTGTTGGTGTCTGGGTGACCCAGATTCGTACATGGCTTTCTCTGTCCGCATAAACCCACACTCTTCCTTCTCAAATAAGGCTTGACAGGGATAAATTATACTGAATTCAGTGAAGAGAAAGAGCAAAATGGAATTGGGAAAGCTGTCTTCTCGAATTCTGCCTTCTTCTTGTCCACTCAGTTCAAAAACAGAAAATGAACAAAACCCATCAAGCGTACAACAAGAGCCCACGACAGCTACTATTCATGTATATCGCTCACTTCGGCTTTTCCTCGAAGTGACCCCTTAAAGAGAGACACTTTCCCCTTTTATTCCTCTGGATTACACGTGTCAAACTCAAGGCCAAATTCAAATTTTATGTGGCCAGCGAGAGGATGCAAAAACAAGATTTCAATGCAACTCCCCTTGGATTCAGTACGGGCATCAAAAAGTGGAATAACTGAGGTGGAGAGCAGCTGGTTTATGTCAGAAAGATTTAACAAATGTTTGAAAAAGATTTTTAAAATGTTGGTCCTTTTTGTCAAAAGTTGTGATTTCTGTCAAATTTATTATTTTAAGAATATAAATTTGTGATTTTTAGAACAAAAAGTTGAAATTATACAGAATTTTCATTTTAGGACTAAATTTTGTTCAATAAATAAGTCTTGGTTGTTAAAAAAAAGTTTAGATTTTGCAAAGTCAGTGGTTTTACAACAAAATTACACAATTAGACAATTTATTTATTTAAGTTTTATGATAAAGGCTGTGATTTTTGTGAAATCACAGTGTTCTTTTTTTATTTTCACAAAAGTAAAACAAATTATTTGGAATTTCTCCAGATTTTAGTATAAAAGCTTCAATTTCATGAGTTGCAAATTTCATGAAATTTGTGATTTCATGACTAAAAAAATCCTTCTTTTGTTTTTTCTTCAGGAACTAGCAGGAAATCTGACAACATAGGTGGTGAAAGTAAAGAATAACTGGCCCTTTAATGGTAACCATGGTGATGATTTGGCCCAGGAAAATAGTTTGACACCCATGCTTTGGATAATTATTACATCTTTCCTCCTGCGGTATTGTTTTAAGTCAGCTTTAAAATGCATCTGCATATTGAAAAGCTGCATACGTCACTCAGTGTGTGTGCTTCACTTCAGTGTTGCGGCTCTTTTATATCGTTCAAAACATTGATTTAGTGCTTAACTGCTTAACTTGCACTCGCACACTAACAATCCAGAGTTATAGCATTACACTAATTAAAAAGCAGGGTTTACTGCATCCACAAATACACAGCTCTGCACTTGTTTTAGAACTGTGGTCTCAAAAGAAAAGCGAAAGCTAATTGAAATATAATTCCCCAAAGACACATGTTCATGTTAATTGACTCTCTGTGTGCCTGTACTTGTGTGTGCGTGCATGTGTGTGTTTGCGTCGTCATATCACTGCCAGAAGTCACTTTCTAGTCCCCGGTGTAATCATCAGCTTGAGGCCCCTCCGCCTCCCCCCCACACCCCCACCCCCCACAACCACCACTTTACATCTTAATACGGCCTTTGAAAGCCATTTCACACTCTTTTGCTTGATCACCATTTGGAAACACATCTAATATGGTACAAATGTGCAGCTGGAATCCATGGATGTTGAAACTAAAGTGATCCACTCACCTCACATAGAAGCTGTGCAGAAACTCGGGACATTAAGTCTGAGAGTGCGTCGGTTTCTGTCTGTGTGAAAGTAGAAAGACCACATTATATCAAAGAGCTGCAATCCAGGGATTACATTTGATAGCTGCAGGTGTGAAATTTCATCCAACTGAAAAGATTTTGCACCTTGAGCTTATGTACCTGTTAACAAGCACACAGCCCTTAGCAATACATCCGTGTGAAGTGAGCTTTGAGGAACAAAAAGGTCTTTTTGTTCCGTGTAAATGAATTTAAATACAGACATCTTTTCATCTATTTAACCATGTAATGCAGGGGTGTCAAACTCTGGTTCACTGCATCACCATGGTTACCATTAAAGGGACAATTATTCTTTACTCTTTGAGCCAGCTATATTGTCAGATATCCTGGTAAAAAAAAAAAAAATGTCTTAAAATTTAAAGTTTTACAAAATCCCTGACTTTTATCATATTGAGGCTTTTGTACTTAAATTTAAATTTTCGCATATAAAGTTTTGGGAAAAACCACAAATTTTGTTGTGAAATGGTGACTTTTGCCATATTACATCCTTTTTTGGTTAAAAGTGATTTTTTTTGTCATAAAATTGAGACTCTTTTTGACTAATGTCAGTTTTTTTTCTTTTAAAATCATAAATTAGATTTTTTTTTAAAAAACTCTTTCTGCAGAAAAGCAAATTTTACACTTTTTAATTGTACAGTCACAAATGTCACAAAATTGTCACTTCTTAGATTACAGTTTTTATTTGGAAAATATCAATGTTTTTACATAAAAATACAAAATTACAATTTTTTTCATAATTTTTACTTTTTCTCCTTAAATCACATTTTTGTTTTAAAAAATTAATTAATTTTTTACAAAAATCTGAGTTTATGACAAAAATTAGGCACCTTTTTTTTGTAAAATCTTTTGCAAAAGTTTGCTAAAATCATGAAAATAAACCAGCTGCTCTCCACCTCAGTTATTCCACTTTTTGATGTCAGAACTGAATCAAACAGGCAGTTGTGTTGGAATTTCCTCAGAAATGTTGTAGTTATAAATTTATGACCATCTTTGCACATTCTCATGGGCCACATAAAATGAAGTGGTGGCCTGGATTTGCCTTGAGTTTGACACATGTGATATAATGCGTGTAAGTAATGGAACTGATGGTTGCAAAGTCTTCCATTCAGGTGTTGTACCAGTCTGAATCGTCTGGGTGTTCGAAAAAAACGTATGTTGGTTGTACGTTTGGCCTCTGTGTGTGTGGAGACCGCTCCAGGCCTGTTGTAGAGGGGAGGGAAGATGGAGTCAAGTGAGACAATTTATAACAGTTAAAAACCAAATGAACTGAGACCCCTGGCTTGGGTGAACGAGCGCGAGCATACATAATGCGCCTTAGGGATTGCTTCTCCACACACGTTGAGCAGGGTCTTTGTGAGAAACGCATAACACACAAACACACATCTCCCTTCACCATCTGTCTCTTTTTGCCACACTGCAAATCCATTATATGCTACACCACATTATTCCCCCCGTCCTAAGTGGCACCCACCCCTAAGCTTACTACCCACTGGAACCATGTAAATTCGCCACCGCTTACACATCTTTGTTACAGATGCTGCGCCGTGTTTCCAGCTGGATTTTAATACATATTTTCATGCTCCATTTGAATCTTTTTCTAAGTTGGTGTTGAGAATTGACGCTCGCAGATTTTTTTACAAGCTCACTCCTGCTGCTTCACGAGGAAATTAGTCTGATAGGATGTTTTCATTAAGTCCCTGTTGCACCCACACTGGACACTAATAATCCTTCCTCATCCACAGTGATTCATTTTTTTTTCCTCCATTCTGCCTGAAAGATTTAACACAAGCAGATGAACATGCACGCTGCGTGAATCTAGCTAAGGTTTGGCTTAGTAGTTTTATGGCAAAGTCATCTCCGTCTCTAATCAAAAAGATTCCCCAGCTCCGAACCTCCCGCTAAGAAAACAAAGAAGTTATTATGTTTTTAAATGGTCTCCAATTACTGGTAATTTCAGTGTCTATCTTAGAGCTATTTGCTTTTCTCTCACTTTGCTGCGCTTGAGTGCAGCAGGCGTTGTGCTTTGCAGAAACAGCTCTCAGACAAGTTAGACGTTCAGCAGATGCATTCTTTTGGAAAGCAGAATGTTTTGCTTTTCTTTGCACTCCGCTCCTGTATCCCTTCATCTCTTATCATTAGAAATGGCAAACACAGTTCACTGAACTCCTTCTTTATCTTCCTCATTAGCGTTTCTCTCTCAGTGCTCTCCGTTACCCTGTTCATCAGTCTCCTGAACAGTCACAGCTTCTACTGGCTGACGTTCCCGTGCAGTTAGATCTCATTTGTAAGTGATGCCAAAAATGTGTATTTGTCAGCTCATCATGAATCTCAGTTTGTCAAAGTGTTGTTATTGTTTCAAACAGGATAGTTTCATACATTTCTATTCAGAGCGTTACTACAAGGGCATCTAATAACTTTTGAATGTTAATCTGCAACCCTATGGGAAGTAAATTTAGCTGGATTGGATTTGATGGATTGGATTTCATTTGTAACCTTGGCTGCATGTTCTGGTTTTTGACAGTAGTCATTTATTTTTAGTTTTTAAACTTTGACATTCCAGCACAGTTTATATTGAGAGTTTTTAGACCATATGTGTAACTCAAGACCCGCGGGCCACAGCCGGCCCGCCACTTAATTTTATCTTCCCCGTAAGGGCGTGCGAAGACAATCACGTGCTTATAACTAGATCATTTCTGAGGAAATTACGATGCAGTTGCCTGTTTGACTTGGTACTGACATCAAAAAGTGGAATAACTGAGGTGGAGAGCAGCTGGTTTATGAGGAAAAAAAAACATGATTTAGCAAACGTTTGCAAAAGGCTCTACAACAAACAGTTGTTCATTTTTGTCAAATTAATTGGTTGTTTTGTCAAATTAATTTTGTCAAAAAAAATTTTTTTTGAAGAAAAGAACCCTTCATTTTAGGACAAAAAGTTATAATTTTCAAAAAAATTAACTTATGACAAAAGATGTGATACGAACAAAATTAGCTTTTTCTTTTTACAGAAGTCATTTTTCTTTGATTTCCGATTTATTTAGATGAGATTTAGATTTAGATGAGAAAAAAATTGTGGTCTTAGCACAAAAACTTTGTGAAATTGAGATTTTAAAGAATAAGTGGCCCTTTAATGGTGCCCATGGTAATGATGTGGTTCAGGATTTTAAAAAAAGAGTTTGACACCCCTGGTTTAGATATTTAGACATTCTGTGTTTCAGTTCTATAGCACATTGATGTACTAAAATACTCCACAAATGGACTCCGCGGTTGTTTTTTTTTTTTTTTTTCTTTCATTGCCTTTCATTAATTATTCCTCTGGTTTTCTGCTGCATCTTCATTCTGTGAGTAGTCCTCGATATTTTTGAGTCTATAACTTGTATGACTGTCTTCTGCACTTAATGGAATTCCTCAGACGAAGCTTGATCAATCTATATAAGGCCTCATAGATGATAGCATGAAAAGCCAACCACAAGGTCTAAAGAACTGCGGGAGAGGAATGTGTCAAGCTAAAGATCTGCGGACAGACAAAAGGAAATCTCTTCAGCATGGAAACTGCCTTTAAGCGTAGTCCCACATTCTGAAAATAAAAGGAGAGGAAGCAGCAACAGATTGATCACTGATCTGCCTCTGTAGTTCAGATAGGTAACCAACAAAGCAATTTTCATGACAAATGTTAAAACTGATGTTCTTTGATGAAGTGGGAGAGCTTGTACCACTTTATTGGAAATGTCATGTTCTTCACTGGTTCTGATTTCCAAGAACTGTTATGAGCTCCATAAATGAAAGTTATCAGAGGCTTCTGGCTCCCATTTCGTTTCTTAGCTTCTTTATATTGAGCATGTTCAGCTGTTTTCAGTTGGATCAAATGTTTCAGTTGTTGTCTCTCCATTTATGCCCTACAGGTTGAGCAAATTGCTTCCTTTTCCTAACAAAAGGGGTGTAGGCAGGTACCCGTTTTAGAAAAAAAAGAAAACAAAACTCCTTTTAAAAGACGGAGCAAATATTGAACTATTGGGTCATATTCTCCAGTGGCATGTAAATGACCAGTTATTCTTTATTTTCTCAACCAGCTTTGTTGTCAGATTTCCCACTAGTTCCTGAAAAAACTATTTTTGTCATAAAATCTCAAACTTCACAAAATTCACGACTCATAAAATTGAGGCTTTTGTACTAAAATAAATTTTTTTTGCTTATATAATGAAAATCTGACTTTTTTTTGTTAAAAAAAGCCATTTTTTTGTAAAATGATGAATTTCACAATGTCACATCTTTTTTCATAAAAGTGAAATTTTGGCCTAAAATCACTTTTTTCTTGTCAAATCAAAATAAGCAACAACAACAACAAAGAATTAATTTTACAGAAACTGTTTTACAAAAAATTGCAACTTTTTGTTGTAAAATAAAGACCTTTTGACATAATCCAGCTGCTCTCCTCAGCAGTTATTCCACTTTTTGAACTAAATCAAACTTGCAGTCGTATTGAAATCTTGTCTTTAAACGCTCTCGTGAGTCAGATAAAATTAAGTGGTGGGCCAGATTTGGCCCGTAGGCTTCAAGTTTGACACGTGTGGTCTAAACTGTCTAAACAGTCTCTTTGACCTGCAGAGACCATCCACGATGATATTTCTACCCACAGCAACATCAACAGGCAAAGTGGGGTTCAGTGTCTTGGACAAGAACTGGACAATAGCTTCTACTACAACCAGTCCTGTATTTGTTAAGAAAATTGACGGCTCTTGGACAGTTCCAGAGCTACTTCTTTGGGTCATTTGTAATATGTATTGGCGTTATGGCTTACCTCAAATGCAGGCTCTAAATTGGTCACCAATTACAGGCTGAGACAGTGATGCCCCAAAGTGGCTCAAAAGTAGAATGACTGAGGAAAGAAATGAGAATGTTTGATGGTGACTTAAAGGCTATGATTATAAACACACAGAATTGGATAACCACTGCAAAATATGTTTTACAAGGTGAAATGAGGTGATAGTGAGGCCAAAGAGGCCACTTATTAACAACTGCTTCTGTGAAACTGAACTGATTGGTGATAAAGCAAAGAAGTACTACTGCCCATCAGGTGAGCCATCACCTTCTCAGCTGAAAGGCTTGGAAACCTCCAGGAGGTGAACTAACTGTCTACCAAGCTGAGAGCAGCTGATACAGATGACTGTAGCGCTGGAGGAGACTCAGCAGCAGTGGATCATGGGGTGAAAAAAAGGATTTTTGGAATGGTACATTTTTATTTCACCATTCACATTTTATGTAATTAAAATGGACTAGTTAAAAAAAAAAATTCTTGGACTCTAAATTGCAACAGAGACTCTGAGGCCCAGTGCTGCCTTCAGACTTTGGAGAAAAGCTGTGTTCATTAAATGATTGAAATACCTGAAAAAGACAGTCAAACCTGGACCAAAAAGTAAATGAATGAACGAATTAAAAGTGTCTTGAAAAAGCAGCTGAGGTGACGAGCAGTGGAGCAACAACAGACCAGCGGGACACAGACAAAGAGGGCTGTATGTGGACTCACCTGTTGAGACACAGGTGAGAGCAGTTAGGACACTCAGTCAATCAAGAGCATAAGTTTGCAATGTGTGGAAGAACCATACAAAGGACAAGTCACAACCAAAGTTTGGGAAAGACAGTTCTCCCTACCAATATTTTTGATATAGTCTGATGTAACGTTTTATTTTTATTATTTAAATATTACATCAAACATA
>JBAMYA010000006.1:4672613-4712042 GCA_037176975.1 Arrhamphus sclerolepis
ATCGGAATTCTTCATTATGGACTAGAATGTTTATGATCGGGTTTATCTTTCTCTGAAATCAAATTTTAGATCCAATAATAGTCAAGAGTGGCACATGAAAAACTGGAAGGACATCTTTCCTTTTTTCATCAAATGCTCCTCCAGCTTGTCTTTGTTCTGTTTATATCTACTCTCTTTTTCTGTGGTTGGAAAGTTTAAAGTCGTATATCGACCGACAGCTCCGGATTTCATTAAAAAACAATCCACAATATTCTGTCAAGCTTTCTCTAAGTCCATTACACTAGCTTGTCATGCCTGTTGTTACTCATGGTCTCCATTCTTTTCTCACTCTGAGTGGTTATTTGATATTTTTTTTATTTCAAATTTAAGTTAAACCAGAATTTTTGAGATGTTTCTTTTTTTTGCCGGAGGTGAAGCTGTTTGTTGGCATAAGTCAAGTCTTTCAGTGTGAGGTTACCTACATGCAGTTTTAATTACCATTTAATTGCCTGAGGAAAAAAAAAAAAAGGTAAAAATAAACTATGACCATGAAATATCACATTAGTGTAAATTATATGCATGCAAAAAGGACTTAAAATTTGTGTGTGTGCATGATCATTCGTTAGAGTGTCATAAATCAAATGAAGTATTATTGTTTTCAGCATCTCGCCCAAGTCTACACATTACCATTTTAATGACATTACTCTTCTATTAATCTGCTTACCACATAGCCACTGGTGCAACTTATAAAACTATCAAAGAAGTACGTTGATAAAAGAGGCAGAAGGAAAAAACAAGACCATAAAGAGCGAGGGAAGAGTAATTAAAAAGCCACTCTAATGAAAGAAAACTCATAAACTAGAAATCGCAGTAAAAGAATGGAAAACTGCACATGCAGCAGTCTGGAATTAGACATGCGACAAATAAACGGATGTTTTTTACAGCAGTAGACTCATACTCAGTGCCTCCAGCCATACCCTCCGTAATTTTAACTTGGTGTTTTCCCAGCGCCTAAATAACTTAGCTATCAATACATTTTTTCACTCCATATTAGGGAGCTTCAGAAACAGTTTTTAAATTGTTTGTATGTGTCTCTTTGAAATATTAAAAGTATTTTCTCCCTCTCCTATCTAAGATGTTAGAAATGATTTCCATTTACCAAAAGATTTAGATTTACCAGGTCTATTGAGTGAATGAAATTCATTTGCATGGGAGGAAAGAGAAGAACGTGACTTATCCGCATCTTTTGTGTTTAAGGTTTAATTGTGGCCCTTGAGCTACGTGGATGGAGTTCTTCTTATGTTTGGGGCCTTTCTTTAATTTAAAAGATGCAGGTTATTAGTTTTCTTGCTTGTTGAGAATGAAAGGAGCAGCTGTTTAATTACTAATACGGCTGAATCCTTTTTTTGTGCGTGTGTGTGTGCAAAGGATTAAGACAAAGCTTAACCTTTCACTGCTTCTCTCTTAGGCTAAATCGGCAACTGAAGAGGCTGAACAGTAGTGTATGGTTAAATATATACTAATGTACACCCATCGGTCGTAACATTAATATCATATTCATATCATATTTAGCAGCTCTGACCCATAAAGTGCATGGTCACTGAACCCCTGGCATTGTTCTGTGGGCAGCAGATCATTGGTCCTTTTGGGCCGAGCTTAGATATTCTGCAGGTGCTCAGAACGGGATGTAAAGAGGTTGCAAGACTGGGCTCTTTATTGTTTCCCTTAGGCTTTTTCCTGGTTAACATTTTGCAGATTGGTGTACTTCCCTGTTGGTGCAATTTGAGAATGCCAGTGCTATTGAGGCAGTGTGCATGAGGGTAACACCCACATGAAATACAGCACCTGGGGTTATGGCTCAGGTTACAGTGGATTGTCATGAGATAATTTGTGGTATTCACATCACCAGCCTTTTTTTTTTCTTTTACATTGATTGTGTATATAAACCATACAGTAGTTGGACATAGATGTTATGTCCAGTACATTTCCAGTTCTTATCCTGTTATATAACATATTTTTCTTAGTCACACCTGCATGTAAATAATGTTCACAGGACAGGTACTGAATAGAGATGAATTATGATCAAGTCATTTGGTCGCAATATTTCAAAATATCACAACCAAATCAGTTTGCTTTGTTGAATTTTTTCACCCTGTCGTCTTGCTAATTTGTTCTTTTTTAGGACATTTATTGTCACTTCTCTGACAGGCGGGAACATTGTGTCATTAAGTCCCTTAGCACTTGGCCTTTTATTACAGCCTGCCTGCAGTGAGGCATGAATGAAAGCTCATCATGCTGTTTTACTGTCTGGAAGATGCTCTGGAATATGAATGATTTGATCAGGCTTTTAATCTTCTATTGATCATTGTCCAGAGATTTGGTGAATCTGGTCTCAGTGCCGTTTTTGAAACAGTTTGACTGAAAATCTCCAGCATCTGTTCAAAGCCCCTTTTTTTCTCCAATGTTCAAATAAATTTACCCATGTAATTTGTAAAGTTTGATCCACTGTTAAAATTTAATGCGCTGTACATTCTTACATTTCTTGTTACAGCTAGTAATTACAGACTCTACAGGCTTGAAGGAGCAGCGGGATGAAACAGTGAACACTGCACTTCACAGAAGTAGCGGGGAACAAGAAAACTGGAACAGTCTTTCTGACTGTTGTCAGAGCATCCATCTTCTGAAATGAATTGTAATTCATGAAATAAGACTGTTTTGCAAACTTTTTCTGTCAAAACCGGGTATGTCTCCGTATTGATAGTCTGGTGAAATAGGATTTGATGTAGTCATGGCTATTACTGGATGTGTTACCAGTGCATTGAAATGGTTAGATGAAGATAGCAAAGCAAAGCTGTACGTGAGAGGGGCATTGGAAACATCCAAGGCAGCAGAAACGCCTCCTCGGGTGGTTTAGCGTTCTTTCCTAGCTTTTTTATTATTTCCATATCTGCCTGTCAGTGGACAGATTTTATCAGTGCAACATTTTCACAGATACAGTGACAAATGGTGGAGTTGAGATAAAGATGTAGATGGAGATAAAGAAAAGCTGTGGTCTGAGGACTCAGTGATTCCTAACTGGTGATACTGGTTCACAGGACAGACAGCGATCAAACAGAACCATAACTGTTAGACAAAACACGACTGGGGAAGAGACTTTACCACTGAATGGAAGAGAAATGGAAAGTATAACTGTGAAAATAAAAGACTGCATAGCTGACACGTGTCCAGATACTCTATGAGAGAAAAGGCTATAACCTGTAGATGAGTCAGGCTGTTATGTGTTGCGGCTATAAGTTCTCATTTAGTTATTAAGGGGTTAATAATAAGGGTCTAAAGACAGTTATTAATAACAGAAGAAATGTATTAACAAAATTTATAAATCGAAAACGCGGCACCGCCTAAAAATTAAGAAACAACAAGTGAGCAGCACAGTCAGTCTCAGATCTGTTGTTTTATGTGGCCTGTAACCAGGTAAGAGTCCAAGCACAGACCTTTACAACCAGCAAATGTTACAACAAATGCAAAATAAGCACAATGTCTCTCATTAAATGATATCATTATTCATTAATACAAGTATTAAAGATGCATGCACAACACTTGAATTAGGATTATCATCATCTGGTGACTGGTTTGAGGCACGACCTCAGATTATGAGACTCATTTTGCCATTTAGTCGTTGTTTTCTCATTATCAGGTGGTGTCCTAGTTTTAATTCTTCAATTTTAATACATTTCTTCTGTTATTTAATAATGGGTGGGACACCTATTGATAACTCCTTAATAACTAAATGAGCCCTAACACACGAGACTTGTTAACTGAATTCTTGTTTGTGACGGCTTGCATAAACATGTAATGGCAGCAGCAGCACTTCATTCTGGCTTCTGAGTAGTTCAACACGTGCAAACAACCTCTGTGCAAGAGCCACCCACTAGATCTTCTCTTAAGTCTGTTCCTACCTTCCTCCCTCATTTTGTTTTATCACTCCTTCCCCTGTTACATATATGCATGGGTGCTCAGACTGAAAAACGGTTCCTGAATGTCATGTCTCAGCGGCCTAAATTTTCTGTCCAAGAAGAGGTCTTATTGTCTTATCATGTGCTGAGGAGACCCGTTTACATAATCCTTAAGCAGCTTGAATCCAGAAAGCCCATCCTTGTCAGCCATTGTTCTGTTCAAGAAAACAGATAGCATGCGTTATCCTGAGAGAAAGGCACGTACAAATAAATGGTGCTGCCTACCCATCCATGAGTTCATGTATCACTGTTTGTTGCTCTTTCTGACTGCGCAATAAATGTGTTTACACTGTGAGTGTTTGTGTCAGTGAGTCACTTGGAAATGAATAATAGTACTTCGACATATGGAAATAGGTCTTTATTTAGATGGTTGCAAGAGGAAGAGAAGCTCAACATCGTTCTTCGTCATTCTGTTGTATAATTAACTAAAAGGACGACTTAGTCCATTGTTGTCAGTAATCCAACAATTTCCGTTTGAAAAGCAGAGTTAAGTGGCTGTGATGGACTCAAAAGCAGCTCATTATGGCTGTCATTGTGTCCCTGTGGGATCACAGGACCCTGTCCGCCATGGCATATCCATGTAGTCAAGTCAAACTTTGCATGGTACACAAGATAATGTTGTGAATTCTTATTTGAGCATTAGTGCAGCACATCTGAGCTGAGCGTGGTAGTAAAGCATGGGTAGTTCCACGTTTGAGCTCTTTCTGGGAGTGCCTCGTGCATGTGTGTGTGTGTGTGTGTGTATGTGTGTTAGTGTGGTTATAGGTGGGGGAGGGGTGTTTCTCTTAGCAACCTCACCAGGGTCATGATGTCACGCTGTTTCCTTTGCTGTGTGTGCTGCCGCCATATGCAAACAAGGGCAGTATCTGCCTTTGGTATTAGTGAGTATTTACTTTAAACTTTTGCCTGGGTGGAAGTAGGACCATGCACAAAGGAAGAGTTGGTGTGAAAACTCAGGTTTATCCTGGTTTGTGTTTGTTCCAGTGTCAAGGCAAAACTGATCCACATCTGTTGTGGAGAAAGCATATGTTTATATCCAGGGCTCTATGACTAATATCTTCAAGTCTTCTGAAAGCAAAACTTTATTCTAGCTAGATTTTAGTGAATTTTATGTCCAGTGCATGAAAGGAGCCCATGCAGAAAGCTGCAGAGGATGGCAATGACTCCAGAAATATAACAGCTCAGGAGAGAAAGATATACAAATGGATTGGTGAATAGAAAATCTCAAAGGAAGGTTGCGCATACAGTGTTTTTTTTTGTTCCTTCTTTCCACATATTAAAGTCTCAATGTTTTGTCTCCCTGGAGCAGACGGCTGCAACAAAACTAGACAAATTGTTCTGTCTAGTTATGAAGAACATAAGTGATCATTAAACAGATGTGTATATATATATATATATATATAGCTCCATGGTATTCCAAGTTATTTTCTGGTGATGGAAAGTATATATGACCCAGAAGAGAATCGATCTGATGCAAGTACGCTACCATTTCTTTATTAGTTAGTCGAATGCCAGCTTTAACTGTAACAAAAAAGTTGATAATGTATTGATGTATCCTGATAGATCAGACCCACATCTGGACAGATGTAGTGTATGAAAATGAGCTATAGGGCTCCCCAAGAGTTTTGCACATAATTAACAGAGGGTAGCTATACAGACCGTACGCAGTACATCTAGATTTCTTGGCTGGTCTTATTGTGGCTGTATCCTAAAACAAGACATAGCCGGAGTAAGAGGTAGCTTTTTACAGCAATTCACATCATCAGATCATGATGTTTTTCTGCAGGACACACATGGAAGCTGTCCTCCATGCATGCACACAAGTATGGAGAATATATTTAATGTCTTCAGTGCCAGGTACATAAACTGATTATTGCAAAAAGCCATACTTTGCATTTTTGTGTGTGTGTGTGTATGTACATGTGTGTGCTTGTGTGTTTTTAGCATGGATTTGTCTTCAGTCAGCTTTGCCCAAGCCAAGCTATTCTCCAGAGATCAAAGAGCCTGTAGCTACAGTGTGGATCAGGTGTTGACAGCCTCTTTCTCTACATGTGGATTGCATTCCCCCTCACTCTGAGCCCTTTTCTCTGAGCCATTCTCTTTCTTATGTCAGGTTCATACTGTACAATTTCAGACATCATGATTGTCATCTGAAAATAGTCCATCGTAGCTCAAAAATGATGGTGGTACATCTCACAGTGAGACAGGAGCAAAGATGAAAGAGAACCACCTTGCATCCAAAGACATGCTGCAACCGATATCAGCAGTGTCAGAAATTTGGAGGAATCGTCTCAGAGTGTGACGGCCTCTGCGATCTCTTTCAGCTAACCAACCAATAGGAACGTATCATGAAATAATGTAAACATCAGCGTGTCTACACAGCACAGTAGCCTAGCAACAACAGTGCCAGACAAACAGGAAGAAAATGTGCAACTGAAATAAAGATTTTATTAATTTTTTTCTTTTCAAAGCACATGGGTACCACTACGACAAGGGATGCACCAATCGGTTAGCTGGCGAGTCAGCTCTGATTTCTGTAATCTTGGGTGATCAGTGATCGGGCGATACTTACATGTGAAACCGATCCTATCTACCTCTGCAAAGGTCTGAAAATCAGTCACTGTCCCCTTTTGCTCTGCTATGAGAGAAGGCTGACTGACAGACCCGCCCCACCAGGTCACGTCTGCACACGTGCGATTAACAATAGACACCCGGACCATGGTCAACCAGCCATGTGGTCTGTTTGGCAGTAAAGAAAAATAGCAAAGGATCGCAATTTGCAATTCATATAAGGCTGAAATAAGTCAAGGTGGAGCCGCAAACAGAACCTTCAATACAAAAAAAACTCATTACAAAACAAACAAAAAAAAAACTAAAACAAAACACCACTGCACTGAGTATGCAGCATTTGAAGAAAGCAACCAAGCTAAGACTAAAGCTAACGTTAGCAGAAGAGCCAGTCAGTGACATCTGGACTTCTGATACAAGTTTAAGGTTCATGTTGAGTCTTATTGTGCAGTGGATAGAGGAACAATTCAAACTTCATTAAGTACTTCTGCACTGTAAAGAAATGTCGGGGTCTCACACTGCTGCCAGTTTATCAGCTGCCAGTTTATCAGCAGAGTTTAAAACATTGTTGGACCGCAATGCTCTATAAACTTTTCATTTATATTTGAGAGCACTACCTCATGTGCAGTTAAAACAAGTTTTCATTGATTCATGGGTATTGCTCAGTGTTTTTCAATAAAATAAGATTGGAACATTGAAGCTGTATGTTGTCAGTCAGACAGCATATAGTTTATTACACCTTACAGTGTCAGTTATAAAAAATAAATAAATAAAAAAATTCAGTAAAGGCCAAAATCGGAATCGGCAGGTCAGGCTTTTTAAAGATCAGTGATCAGTGATCGGCCAGAAAACTGCAATTGGTGCACCCCTAATGACTCGCTGAGTCGTCAGTGCATTAGCAACAACCTGCTAATGATGTGATGATGCTGCATTTTGATCCTGAAATACACTCCAATGTAAATATGATGTAGCCATGATTCAGCTATATTCAATCACACATTGTAACATGCTGTAAATGAATTATCTAGTGATTTCACAGCATGCAATGTGACTTGAATTTCTCTTATAAAACTGTAAAACTCTGAATCAGACATTAGCTGTTTTCTTTGAGCTGTTCTGTCAGTCTTGGTTGTTGCACCACTACAGCTTGTATTGTTTCTGTATGGGGGGTATTGTTTAGTCAGCTGAAAGAAACAAGGTCCTTTTAAAGTTCTATAAAATTTCTTAATTTGTGAGTTTAGTCAAAACATGCTTTATCTTTATTTATTTATTTTTCATAGAAATTTAATTCATTACAGCCTAGTGGCAGACACCTATGGTGAATCTAATTTTATGAAGCTGCAGGGTTCTGCGCTATACAAACTAATAATAAGGCATTGATGCATCTTTTTCCTGTGGAACATTCCAAAAGACCACCTTTTCTGACCTGCAAAATGAGACTCACATGAATTATGCAGATTCGTAAAAGCTCTGAGAGTGTTATATGTGATTTTTATTATTACTATTATTACTATTCTTTCCAAATATGCGTTTGGAGGGCTGTTTGTCTTCAGTTGGAGCTTAACCTAAAGAAATGCAAAGGGCGATGCTGGCTGCTGGAAACACATTACTGTTTTGTGAATATTTAAGAGGTTAAACCATAAAGGTGTCTGAAAGTTGCTTTGAAGCAGAATTATTCCACTTGTGTGGGTGTAAGCTTACATGTTTAGATATTGCAGATTCATACACTTTGGTAAAACTGAAATGTTGGCTGAATTTACAGCACTAAACTACGACTGCTACACAGCTTTTCTTCTTTGGAGGAAAAAAAAAAAAACATGCGATAATCACTTAGTTAAATTTTGTTGGTTGGGTCAGCAGACCAAAACCTGAAAAAGAAATGTATTTGCACTTCAAAAAGGTACAAAACTGTGAAAAAAAAGTTAAGCAGATTAGATGTTTTACACAATTATTTAAAAAAACAAAACAAAAAAAGAAAAAACAAACTTTTACAGCTGTTGTCCTGATTGGTCTTAAATGGTGCGTTGACTGTGTGAACACAAATGTGTCCCGGGCTATTCAATTTTCACATCTCGGCAGACAGCAGGGTTTCCAGTGAGGCGTTTTTTCGCTCTTTCCAATCCAGAAAAAAAAAGAAATTCTGTAAACAGCAGTGTCTAAATTCAGAAGTCTTCATCATCAATCACAGAAATGCTTCTGCTCATCTACTATTCATCTCTGCAGTTGTGGTGAACTAAGCAGCTGTAAATCCTGTTAATCCTCAGAGCCGCCTCCTAATAGGCCTTGTCCTGAATTTCTAGAGCTGAGCGACACATATTTCTGCTTATTGATGTTGACATTGTTATGTAACAAAGCAAAACTCCAGGTGCGAGCAGTGAATGCATTGCTGCACATTACGACACACACAAACCATGGATGTATTGCAGTCATTAAAGGTACACTGTAGCGTGAGCATGCATCAGTTGGAGGTTTTTCCTTGCAGTCGTTCACAATGGAGACTGCAGAAAGTTTAAAAGCATTAGTTTGTTTGTCTCCAGTCAGCAGATGTGCACTGATACTGAGCTCTGCTGCATCACAAATCATTTTTATGCTCCATTTACTTATTTCAAATGGCATCTGTTGGATGAGTTTATTGAAATGTGTAAAAAAGTTGTCTAATTGCAGATGACTGGACTGCGTTTGAGATTTCGCAGAGGCATCTTTGTAACGTATAACTGAGGAGCATATGTTAATACCAGGTGTGAACCCTCCTGTGCACTTGTGTTCAGGTCACAAAGGGCATGATCATGCAGATGTGAAGAGTCTAGCAGTTTACATTTGCTTGCTGTTAGAACACATTTACAGCTGCAAATTATTTTATTTGCTCTGATGGTGCATTGACTCCTTAATCATGTTCCTCATCACAAGTATTTCAAGCAAGATGGAATAAAGTTAAAGACTTTCTGACAATGTCTTCCCTTACATATTTTTTATGAAAATAGGCTATGTTCTCCTAGAAAACATCATGTTTTTTTTCGTGGCCATGACAATATATCCCAGTCTCTCCTGACATCCAGCCATCCATTCATTTTCCATACCGGCCTGGCTGCATTCTGTTTAGGATTGTGGAGGGGTTGGAGGTCATCCTGCAGGGGTGGGCTAGGCTCTGACATGTGGGATGGACCCTGGACAGCTCATCATAGCAATGCAGACAAACAACCATGCATTATCACTTATACCTCACTGTAGAATCAGCAGTCGATCGGATATGAATGTTTTCAGGATGTGGGAGGAAGCGGACTACCCAGAGAAAACCCACGCACACTTTGGCATAATTGTGAATTGGAAAGCGGGCGACTCTATTAATTTTATGCAAACAAACACCATATGTATTACCTTGTGTCCTGTAACCAAGCCAGCTCTGAGGAAGCCTGTTAAGCACAGATAAATTTCTGATGCTCCCTTGGGTTCACTTTCAACTCAGAGAGTGCAGTCTTTCACAGTGATTGGATATCGACAGAGACATCATGCTTTGGGCTATAAGTAGATCATACCCACTTTCCCATTGACACACTAACATTCATAAAGAATAGTCGGTGACTGTAAGGATATTCAAAGATCCTCAGATATACAGTACTGTGTGGGTCAGAACAGGTTGAGGTTAAATGATAGCGCCAGGTGAAAGAGCTGAACATCATGAAAAACCTTCAAACCGCGCTTCATCATAGTGCTTTCTTTTCATTTTCTCTCTCTGCTGTTCCTCTTTTTGTTGCCTTTCATTCGTCATGGCGGAAGCTTGGTGAGAAGGTGATTATCCATATGCATAATAAGCTCCTCTGTTTAGCCTCTGGTCCCTGCTGTTGAAGAAGAGATTCTTCATCCCCAAAAATGACCCTGGTGAAGAGGCGATGAGTATTCCCAGAATTTTATTTTCTTCTTCTTGTATTAGTTATTTTCAACAATCCCACTTCCAGGTTGATGCTCATCCAGGAAGTAGTTTTATTTTTTATTTTTTTTGCAGTTCCTGGATTGACCACTAGGTGCTGGCTCCAAAACAGAGCAAATCCCCATTGATCTCCATGTTAAAAGAGACAATTTAAACATGTTTTCTAGTTTTTTTTTTCCATGTTTGGTTACATATTACACCCATTACAACTGTACAGGGAGGCATTTTTTGTAACATATCAGATACGTTTATATTAAGCAGTAAAGCTGACCAATCAGATGTCCAGATGTCATTTGACATACTTGACTGACAGCTAGCCATTGGCTCTGCCATTGACTTTTGACATCTTTGCAACATGACGCCAAGCAGTTTGATGAAAAAATGGACTTCAAAGGCTCTCTGTATAAATTTATGGGTCACATGACCGGATGGTTCATCCAGTAATTACAGTCGATGGTAATCAGTCAGGTTTAATATCTACAGTAGCTCACAAAACCTGTTAACTCTTAAGCTGTGCTACAAGAATAGTTGTTATTGTTTATGAGTACATTTAAGCTCAGATATCTACCAACTACAAGCTGCTGGTCAAGTGAGATTCAGAACTAAAAAGGACAGAGAGCTTCAATAGTGTCAAGAAATCATGAAAAAAAAGCTGCAATAAAACATTATTTTCACCTTACTTCACAGCAGCTTTTTCCTTATGGGAAAATATAAAGACAGAAAACCCCACAGAAATGTAATCTTTAAGAGATTTTGTATTTACACACCCAGTTTGACTACATTGCAAACAGCTCTGACACTTGAGGTGTTTCACAGAGAAACAACAAACTTCAACTGCCTTTATTTGCTTAATCTATCCAGCACCTTCGTCCTCAGTGGAAATGCAAAATACCCGCATCTGAAATACTAGTTTAGCTCCTTGAGAAAAGGCTCTGCACATTAAAGCTCCTGGTGTTTTCTTGTCTGCCACTAAAAGGCTGCACCCCAGAAGGTACCACACTGAGAAACAACATGCAGCTGATGCTTCCCGGTGCTTCTTCTGCTTCTGCTCATCTGTGCCCTCCTCATGTTTTCCCTTCTCCTCCCCATCTCCCTATTTTATTTTCACATTGAGCAACTGCCTGCTGTGAAAGCTTATAGCCTGCAACATCCCTCCTGCTCGCAAGGGCAGAGTTCACACACACGCAGAGACAGGCTGACTCACAAACAGTATCAGAGTAATGACAATGTTTATTGAGCAATTTCAATTGATATTTCATCTGGTGATCTAATGTTTACATAATTGTCATTGTTCTGTGGCATAACTTGACACCAGGTCAAATATGTATTGAGCTGGAAATAAATCAAGCTCTTAATTACACTGAGAAGCTGTGTGTGTATTGTGCTTCTTTATAATTTTCTTTTAATTAAAAATATTTAAAGAAGCAAATGGATGTTAATTGTGCTTTGGAGCAAAGGGATCGTGTGTTTGGGCTGCAAATTCCATGGTAAGATGAGGTTGGTGTGAACCTTGCTTGTCATATTTTTCCAGTGGTTGGTGCACTGGGCTGGTGGGGGTGGTTTCACCTGCTGCCCAACCTAGTCTAATGAGGAGATTGGAGGCAGGTGTGGAGGCTGCCATTTGGAGGACTGGAAAGGCTCCTCATACGGACTCATCGGAGCAAGAGCAGGAGCAGAGCTTGGACAGAGGATATAAGAGCCACATCTGGGCAGATGTGGGGTCCTCATCCAGGAGGCGGGACCAACTGTTGCTTCTCAAACTGCCTCAGATTGCAGTTGGTAAGCGCTTCATCCAATCAGAACAATGAACAAGCTGATGCATTCAAAGTGATGCAAGCAAGTCAAATGGAGAGTGTGTAACACTGTTGGCTATAGCTAACATTAGACACATGTACTTAATCATGTTCAGATTACTTCTTGAATAGCATCCTTTATCGTTAGAGCAAGTTTACTAGTTGTCTCTTACCATTTGTAAATGAGATGGACCTCATTCACTGTAATCCCTAAAGCCAGTTTCACACTGTACAAGTTTTTTCTGTTTTATAAGATTAAAGCTAGCTGCGTTGCATGACATTAAATTAGTAGATAATTGATTTATAGCATGTTGAATCATGGCAACAACAGAAATAAATCCAATTGTATTTCAGGCTCTAAATGTAGCGTCATCGCGTCAAAGCAGGTATCTAATGCATCAATAACTCAAAAGTTAGCATTGTGGTGTGCGTGTGCTTTCAAAATAAATTAAATAACATCAAGCAAAATATGTCTTTCTTCTTTACTTAAGTTGAACAATTTTCTTCCCGTTTTTCCGTTGTTTCTGTTGTTGCTAGGCTACTGTGTAGATGCGCTGATGTTTGTTTCTTGGTGCTTTCCTATTGGTTGGTTAGCTGACAGAGATCGTAGAGGCAGCGACAGGCCATCACACTTGTCATGACACTGCTGATATCTGTCGCAGCCCGTCATGGGTCACAAGACAGTTCTGTCTTCCGTTGTTGGTCCTGTTTCATCTACCACTGCCTTTTTTGAGCTATGATGGAACATTTTTCCAACTACTGCCCATCTTTAGTTGGAGATAGCCGAAGTTGTGGCCCCAACATAAAGAATTGTCACAGAAGATCTGTTGATGCTAAAACTGATTCAAACAGCCGCTAATCCAGACTTAAATGTCTCAGCTCTGTCGTCATCACTTTCAGTTCTTTCAGAGACACTCTACAAGGATCAAGTGATTTGATTGGTTCCATAAGACTTTTGGGAATAGTTGAGCTCCAATGTTGGATAGCTAGACAGACCTGCTGAGAAAATTCAAATTTGCCAGTGGTACGTTTGGATTTCTAGGCTAAGTGAAAAAAATGTGACCATCACAAAATTTTTCTCTTACATTTTATGTCACTGTTATAGAACAAGCCATAAATCTTATGAAAAGGGTTATAGTGAAGATGGAAATGGTGGAAATAAAAACATTTAGAAGAAATAAAACTTGTAGCATCAGTAAAAGTGACTGACCTTTAGGCTTCAGGAAAAACAGATGCGTCATTGTGGACAACTTTGAAGCTGCAGCTGTTTCATGTTAGTGAATGAGATGGGGCGAGGGATCTGTAGAGTTTTTTATTTTTTATTTTTTATTAATGGTATTAGTGCTTTGACTGCCACCTTTTTGCTGCAAAGCCGACAAATCGCCTGAATCGGTTGGATTAGGAGTTAAGCCTCTCAAGATAAATGGCACTAATTTTCCACTAAGGTGCCATCCAAGGGTGCTGCAACTAAGGGAGGGGAGGGGGGGCTGGGTACTGTTTCTGTTTTATTCACTAACCACTGTATCTCTATGTCAATTATTTCTTTCTGTAAGGTATTACGTCTATGTTTTTCAATGTTTAAATCCCATCTTAAATAAGTTACAATGTGTAACTGGTCTGGTTTTTCTTTCATTATTATCCGCATTAGGAATAGTGTTTCTGCAACCTTAATTCTCTGCAATATAAAAAAAAAAGAAAAAAGAAATAAAAGGTTTAATATTGAGACCAATAATCACTTGGCTTCATCTCAGTCAAGAAAACACTTTTTCTTTTGTGGAAAGTTGACACTTAGATCCCCAGTATAGACTTTTACCAGAAGTCGAGTCTTTACTTTTCTTTCTTTTTGAGGTCCTGCGTATTTTACTTTGTCCTTCCATTTGTTTAAAAGGATCCTGACAACCTTGATGCCAGTAAAGGATCGTTGACAAAGCTGGTGCCATGACATGTTATTGACTGAACAGTCAAACCATAAACACTGGAAAACCATTGAATTTTTCTTTCAGTTTACTGTATTTATGTACATGTGAATGGAAACACATGACACCAATTATGCAGCAGCATAAATACTGTATTTACCATCAGGCAAATAAGCAGTGACGGTGACAAATCATGAGTAGAAAAGATGTGCCAGAGAAAGTTGGAAAAAGGCGTCGAACTAGTGAACGTTTTATAGCATTCTTACTTCCATAGTCCATTACAAATGAAATCCTCCAAGCAAACAGAAATCCACATTGTCCAGCAGCCACATATCTGTTCTGCTAGTTTTCACTCTGACTGCTTGCTGTGACCATCTCTGATTTCTCCAATTAAAATAGAAAAAACATACCCATCAATTCCACCTTGTTTGTAAAAAATGTGGGTGGTCGTTATTGGAATATTTGACTGTGTGGTGGTTAAAATGGTCAATTTCTTCATGTAGGAAGCGATATATTGCTGTCTTGTTGAGAGCAAGTGAACCGTTTGTCACCCTCTCGAATTAATCTGCTTCCAGATGAGTTTCACTGACAGAGATCTGAACTTTCAGATCATATAGGCACCAAAAATGACCCGATGTCACGATCCTAACTCAAACTTTGGTATTCATGCAAATGCAGTGCAAGGAACAGCTCATAGTGTGTGTGTGTGTGTTACAGAGAGTCCTTTAATGCCATATGACATGCCACATATTGTGACAGCAGTTATCCCCGCCCACAGCTTTGATTTGTTGAGTGAAAAGATAATTATTTCACCTTTCACTTGAAATTCATTATCAGAGGGAGAAAGAGAGAGACAGGTAAATGACAGGTAATTGCGTTTCAGAGTCAACACCATTCTTCCTCCAATATACCAGAACAAGTGGTGAGATGTGAGAAATAGAAAAAGAGTAGGTGAGGGAAGCGAGGCAGAGACAGAGCGGGATGAATGAGAAGTAAGGGCTAATTTCCATAATGAAAAGGTAATAATTTGTGCTGTTAGTGTTGGTTTCAGCTGAGTGTCTATGGCATGCCAGCTCCCTGCTCGAGGTCATTGTGTGGTGCTGGCCATGCATACTAATTCATTAACAAAACCTGCATGGCGTGCCCCTTCTCAAGAATGTCAGTTTCACCTTCCTCTCATCTTTCCAATTCCATCAACACCCACTCCCTTTCCATCCCACACCCGGCTTCATCTTTTCTTTCCCCGTTCCCACATTTCTCTATCTTTTTCATGCTCTATATGGTAATAACAAATATAAAGAATGGATTATATGTGCTCGTGGAATCTCACTAGGGCTACGGAATATTATTTCATGGTCCTTACTTGTTCCATTCTTATATTAACATCAGTATAAAGCCCTCCTTTCGATTTGCACTCATACACATGCACACACAAACACAGATCATCCCCTCAAACCAGCAACATGAATGATTTAGGAGCGTGCACATTGACTATCTGCCACCTGCCTTGGGCTCTGCTCAGGCCCACCTAGCGGCTGCTGGCCCTGCATGTTAATGCCTGCTGGATAGGGACTTGCATGTTAACATGGAGCGGGACACTACGCTGGTCGACAGATTGACGAGGACTAGACGCCGCACATCTCCACTGCTGGTTAAAAGGAGTCTTTAGGATATGAAGGGGCCTTCACTTGTGGGCATATTCACATTCAGCAGAAGTAGTTTCCTATAATCCATAAAATGTCAATGCATTTAGCTGAAATTGTTGGTGAAAGCTAAGGAAATGTCGCGCGAAAGCATAGCTTGACTACTATTACAGGCAAGTGTGGAGAGATTTTGTCCTTTTTCATTTAATAAAAGCTTTTGGTAAGAATTAATAATAATTGCTGCAGTTGCTATGTGACTAATGGAAATAAGTTTGAAGTGCACTTCCCTTTTGTCTCCAAGGTTCGACTGCTCTTGCAGAGGCCTCATCACATGCTAAGCTCATGATTGCTGGGATTGAGGAAAAATTCTCATGTTGGGTCACACCGAGCAATAATGAATCACAGAGCTGGAAACAAATGTGCGCTGGTTGAAGAGGATGTCAGTCTGGTGCTGTTGTGGATTTTGCACTTTGAAAAGGAAGTGGAGCATGCACTGATAATGAGAGGAGGTGGCACAGTCTAAGATTAGGAAAACAAAATCATGAGGTACAAATCAAGCCATTGCAACTTCTGTTTGTAAAAATAGTCTATTTCCTGCTGAATTCTGAATTGGCATATGACACGTGTGGTCTATAGGTAAAAAAAAGTGTCAAACTTAACATCCCAACATTCCTTTTTTTTATATTTCATGTTTTAACTTTTAAAACATACTGCATACAATTAATAAGCTACTCTCTTTCAAATATTGCACACAACTTTTTGAAAAAAGTTGGAAAAATCTGAACAATTGGTGATGTTTCACATACTGTCAAAAGTATTCGATCACCCATCCGAATAATGTAAATCAGGTGTTACAATCTCTTCCATGGCTACAGGTGTATAAAATCCAGCACCTAGGCATGCAGACTGTTTCTAGAAACATTTGTGAAAGAATGGGTCACTCTCAGGAGCTCAGTGAATTCCAGCATGGTTCTGTGATAGGATGCCATCTGTGCAACAAGTCCAGCGGTAAACGAGTCTGGGTTTGGTGGCTACCAGGAGAGCGGTACTTGTCTGACTGTATAGTGCCAAGTGTAAAGTTTGGTGGAGGGGGGATTATGGTTTTGTAAGGAGGTAGAAAAACTACAGATGTTGCTACTCTTTTTTTGCAGCATAAAATGTACCATCAGAAATTCTCTGAAGATGTGTAAACCTTTGGTGAATTAATCAGTAATACACATTTAATAGTAAAATAAAGAGTAATCAAACTTCCACAGCTTTATATGATTGACTCAAAACATAAACATATCTGAGCGTGAGTATTTGTACTTTATACTTCTATCTGGACAAGGTATCCTTCAGGATACAGACATTCCTGATTATCAAAGCTGTGTAACTGTATTTCATTATTTTTAAACAACTACACATAAAATCATCCTTAAAGAACAATATTTTATGAAAGCAAGTCCAGCCAAAACATAATAAACATAAGATATAAGTATTTACCTCATGGCCAGTGTCTTTCTCCATGTAGGCTGCCATTTTGGAATTTGATACAAATGTATCAATATATGTATCAATATAAGCTGTGTCCCAATCCAGCAGCCGCATCCTTCGAAGGACTCGTCCTACGTAGTCTACGTAGGCCGTGTCCTCCGAAGGTCGGATAGACCAGAAGTCAGCGGCTATGAATTGGGACGGTCTAGCCTTTACCCCCGCCCTTACCTCGGCGTACGTCCTGTTGCCTAGCAACCGTGACACCGCTGAAACAAAGAGAGAATGGAGATCGAAATTTTGTTGAGTTTAGTTACGTTTTTTTATTTTTTTATTACTGTTCTATAACGGTTCTGTTTTCTCAGCTTAATGAAAGCTAATGAAAGATTAATAAAACCAACAATAGTTGAAGAACTACGGGACTGCTGCATGAGCTCATTTGCTGTCTTGATGATTTCTGACAAAACAAAATACAAAAAATGTCTACACAAATGACAAAAGCCTATCACCATGACCTCTTAAGGATTTTAATTTTTGCGTACAAAGCTCTGTCCCGGCTACTATAGAATTTTCCGGTATACTCGCAATGCATCTCGGGATAGGGCGGGCTGAGAAGGATACACCGGACCTGTCCTTCAAATCGGGGAAAAGAAGGACGCATTTGTAGGCCGCATTGAAGGACCCTTCGAATTGGGACAGCCTTCGGTGTGTCGCTGTGACGTAATCGGCCTTCAAATGCGGCCTTCGAAGGATGCGGCCGCTGGATTGGGACACAGCTATAGTTTTGAATGCTGGTATGCTCGTACTTGACCCATCCTCATTAAGTTTTTCTCATGGTTTGAAGTGCAGAAAGTTAATGTTGAAAATTCTGACTTCATTGTAATTTTATTCCAAAATGACAATGATATGATTTCTTTTTTTTTCTTTTTGTAAGTGAGTCCAGGAACTAGTGGAAAATCTGGCAACGTAGATGCTTGAGAAAGTAACAAATAACTGGCTCTTTAACAGTAACCATGGTGATGATGTGGCCCCGCATAAAATAGAGATTCATACCCCTGATATAGACTGTGCATTAAAGGAGCTGTGAGTGTATAATGAACAGTAATGAAATAAATTCTTTCACCACACTCTTACTACGTTTTCTGCATATATCAATTGGCAGCCGACTGGATCCATTTTCTGTGTTCTCACACCCACCTAAGTGTGTGTAAAGCTTGTGTTTCAGCAAAAGCAGCAAGGAGAGGTCATTTAAATTCACTGTATGTGTGGTCACTTGTTCCCCATTAATTTTTGTTTCCAACTCACTTGCTTTTCTAAATAGACTCAATTCCTTTTTCAATATAAAAACATGTGCTTGAAGAATATTAATGCGTGACTCGTAGTCAGTTCTGAGATGCAGAATACATCACAAGCTCACAGAACGCCAATTCTGAATTTCAATTGGCATTTTTTTAATAATCAAGCTGACTTTATTTCGAAAGAGTTCAAATCAGCCGTTGACAGTGACAAATATGGATTTGGTAATGTTGCTTCGCATTCAATGTCAATGTTTGTTTTGTTTTTTTTCTTTTAAACTAGAAATATTAATGTAGAGTCTGTGAGAAAAACATTCAGGTTTAGGATTTGATAAAACAGAACTTGGCAGTTTGGGTTTAAACCACAACATCTTGCTGTGTTATTTGATTTGGCTTATTTATGTTTGCGCATAACTGTGTTACGGGATTAATCCAACTGGGTTCTGTATCTCTTGCCTCTGTCTCCCACTGGCAGTGCAGTGTGTGTGAACCTGGGGAGGTGGCTGGCGGTGGGTGGGCAGCATTTCTAACACGATGAGAGTGAGATTTTTATGGAGTTTGGCAACTGGCAGAAATATAACACAAGCAGGCAGCTCCCCTTCCTCTATCAATCTCCCCACATGCACCGTCTGGGGCTTGTCACCGGTAAAAGGGGGAACAGAAGCGAGAGGTAGCTGAGGGATTTGATTGTACTTGTTTGGAGGAGAAACGTGTTGTTTGTATGTTGCCAGAATTATCAACAGGTTGCTCTGTGAGTGTGCAGGAAGTAGGCCGGCTCATGAAAACACATGTCCTTCCTCCCACGTAATCAACCGCTGAATATCCTCAGTTTTAATGTGTGTGAAGGAAATGTGCTGTGTCAGTGATGGCACGTCCCTTGAAACTTAAAGGAGACAGGCGTGACGGCTCACTCGAGCACAGGCGCGAGCACGTCTCCTTCAAACGGATCTGACATCTAAGATGGTGTTTGACTAGACGGTGAGAGAGCAGTGTACGGGACCGTAACAGTTTCTGATCAAGTGTACATGACATGTATCCATGCTTTCTGTAAACGGCAAATGACTGCAGTAAACATCAACTGAGTGTGTTTTCATCTGCGTCCAAATATTCCAAAACGGTGATAATGAATGTACGTGCTCAGCCAAGAACAATCTGATTGTCCTGTAATATCATTTTCAGAGGAATTGCAAAAAAAATGGTCTTGAAATAAATGTTCCCTGTCCACGTGCATGAATCCAGAATTTGATTGATTATGATACGATGTACATTGTGCAAATTGAGGCCAGTTTTGTGTTCTAAGATTCACAACATGTGCATGTAGATCTAAAGCAGAGGTGTCAAACTCTATTTCATCCCAGGCCATGTCATCACCATGGTTACCACTGAAAGGCTGGTTATGCTTTACTTTTTCAGCCAACAATGTTTTCAGATTTCCCACTAGTTCCTGGAAAAAGTTGTTTACAAAGAAAAAAAAAGTGAATCTTTGTTATTAAATTTCAAATTTCACTAATTCTTCTTATATAATCACACTTTTTTTTTTTTTTTTTTTTTTTTTAAAAACAGACTTTGTTGATGAGAAAGGAAATTTAGAAAACTTTGCAATATCACATCTGTTTTTCATAAAGAAAGTGATTTTTTTGTGTCATAAAATCTGAAATTTTAACTTTTGAACTAAAATCACAATTGTTACCTGTGTTTGCAAAAAAAGCAAATTTTCTATCGTAAAATTCAAATTTCAGTACAAATACATACAAATTACAATATATGTAAAATTGTCAATTTTGTATAATTTCAATTTCTTCACCCTTCTAAAATAACAGTTTTTGTTATAAAAGATGAGTAAATTTTACAAAAATCACAGGTTTTGATGAACATTTTTTAAGCTTTTTGACATAAACCAGCTGCTCTCCACCTCAGTCATTCCACTTTTTGATGTCGGTCAACCTGCACCGATATTCTTTGGATGAAATAATAACCTTTATAACGAGTCATAGTCTCAACGGATCACGTGATCACATGAGTTGGCTAAATCTGAGGAAAGAATTGAGACTCAAATCATGCCCCATAATGCCATCTGTAAAAGAATCACAATAATAATAATCATTAGGCTGATCCCCTCTTGAGCTGATTGACAAGAAATTGAAAACTGAAAATATTTGTACTGTGTCCACTTAGCTCAATTACAGTTTCCAGTAAACCCGATGTTGGAGCATGTTGGACGAGAAAACAGTCCAATTTAAGGGAATAAAAAACAGAATTTTTTTTTAAATGATTTGGGTCTGGGTTCTGGGTTCCCATATTACATAAGGAAAATTGTAGTCAGTAAATCTCATCCTGTACAGGAATATTTGAAAGGATGTGGCATGCTGGATCATAACATGTAAATGAGTTTACTTTGTTTTTCTTGAGTAGAAAGCCCTCTTTTTTTTTTCTTTTGAAAGTCTTACAGTGTTTTCTTGTTGGGCACTGGAGCATGGATAAATATTCTTCTAACAATAAGTAGAGGCGACAGAGGTTGCCTGAGAGCCCCTCTCTTCTGCTTTCCTCTTTTCTCTTCTCCTCTGGACTCAGATCCATCCTAAGATCACTCAAGTATTGTTGAAATGCTACAGCAAAAGGGCTGTTTGCTTTTTGCCTGCACAAGAATCAGTCAGTTCATAAACTATATGCATAAAATGAGGATGGAGGGCAGAAATGCTATAATTGGACCAGAAATCCATTATGTTGCTGCTTCCTTCCTTGTTGGAGGTGAATATTTGATTCAGTTGGAAACTGTCTAAATGAGATTCTATATTATATTGTAGGTTTGTTAGCTGATATACTCATTATTCACTCCGACATCCATGTTTGAGGCCAAAAGCCCCCGTCACCGATCCACCACCCAAAGCGCCCCACACTCTCCAGAATATTCAGTCTCAGCGTAGGCTACTCTGTTTCATTATTGATTTCACAACTTGTTTGTGTGGAGCAAATACACACAGACATTGACAATTCCCTTCTGACAATTCAAAACTCGGTGCATGCATCCGTGCACGAGTCCCTGCAGCATGTTATGCTGTGGTTGCAAATTAATAGCTGGGAGCAGAGCGAGTGACTCTTGTCGGACGTGGGGATTTGAAAACCTGCATGTCGTCTCCAGTGGTGGACGTATTCAGAGCTTACTGGCTGCAGGCTTCATTTTTCCATAGGGAACTTTAGGGAAAAATATACAGATGAATATATTTACCACAAATATACTGAACAATACACACACTGCTCCTTCTGGTAAACTAAATAACATTTAAGCCATTACAAATGCGTTCTGACCAGTTGGTGGACAGACAGACTTCTATGGAGGGTAGCAGACTGGCGTGGAGGGCACTCTGAGGACACCAGACACTGTACCCACCCCCCGCCCCAGGTCAATGATGAAGCACAGAGGACACCAAGGGACCTGACACATGGGTCACTCATGAGTCTGCAGCTCATCTGGCTTCTTTGTTTCACTTAACAGAGCTTAATGTTCCCCCGAGACGATTAAAATATGTATGCATGCCCTATTTAATAAACCAGCTTTCATTTATTTTTATTTTCTCTGAAATATTGTAAAACCTCTCAAAACAAGGCTGAAGACAATTAGAAATAATTGCAACAATGTTTGCTTAAGGAACAAAATATCGTATTTTCCTGCGATAAATGAAACATTTACTGTCACAGTGACACCTATAGGTCTAATGTTACCACAAACAGTTTTTCTTTGCTGTGATACTGTAATGTTTTATTAAAAGACACTAGAATGAGTTTACAGTCACATGAAAAAAAGAAAACACACACAACTTTCAGTTCTTGGTGATGGATCAGGAAATAACAAATGATCATCTTTTAAGACCTTACCTGGCCCTAAAATGACATATTACACAAATTCAGTATTTTAAAATAAATCTTTTTTATGGCTCTAGTGGCCTTTATTGACAGTGAACTGGGGTAAATAACTATGGATTAACTATCCGGTCAAGTGAACCATAGATTTGCACAGAGAAGCTTTGAAGCCCATTTTTCCTCAAACCGGGTGACGCCATGTTGAAAAAGAGGTGAGACAAAGCTGTCAAAGCCAGCGGCAGAGCCAATGGCTAGTTGTTAGTCAAGCACGTCGAATGACATCTGGGCATTTGATTGGTCAGCTTCATTACTTAATATAAATTTATTTGATGTGGTACAAAAAAAATCAGCCCCATACAGATGTCATAGGTAATATATAACTACAGATTAACTAATTTCTGTGTCAGGCTGTAAATATATTTAATTCTACTGCAAAGGTGGCACTTTTAACATGGGAGGTCAATGCAGATTTGCTCTGTTTGGAATCAGCACCTAGTGGACAGTAGAGGAACTGCCACAAAACTTGAAGTTATTGCTTTTGCGGTCTCTTATATTATTATGGAAGATTTTTTTGTTTATACACGGCATTTCATTAAGCTGAGGTCTGACCTTTAACTGGACTGTTATAGTACTTTGAGTGTTTACTTTTTCACTCATTCTGTTTTAGATTTGCATGTGTGCTTCTGACCATTGTCTTGTCCCATGACCCAGTTTCATCCAAATTTAGCTGAAGGATGAAACAGGCGTTGAGTAAAAGGCAACACTATCTGTAATCCTAGCATCCTTGTATTCCAGGTGTGGTCCAGCCTTTCAAACGTACCTTCTTGTCTTTAGCAGTGATGCTAAAAAGAGGTACAGCTTTGATTGGAGCAGATGTGACATGTTTGTAAAATGACCTACTTCTGTCCCTATTATGAATAAAAATTGTATGAGGGAGATTGGGGCAACTGATGAATGTTACATGTGAGGGGTGGGGCTAAGTGTGTGAGTGGAGAGAGGGAAACAAAGGTTTTGTGAAAACATAAATGGGCATTTATAGTTTGTGTGCATCCTGCGTGCATGCGGATGAAGATGGCGTCAATCTAGAGAACAAGCACAAACACAAACAGGCAAACTGACCCACACACCACCCACCGAGCCTGAGCACTAATGGCTTTTTAATTGGTTGAGTGTTTGCTGTGAGGTAGCTGTAGACAGATGCTATCTGGCCCCTTGTCTCTATGGGAGGTGAGAGTGGGGCTCTAATGGTCTGTGCATATGGAACCAGGACTGGGACCTAGGGTGGAGACGTAGTCTGCTGATCTGGCCCCTTTTAGCTGCTAAATTAGTTAGCGTGGGAAGAAAGTTGACTGAAGGAAGATTAATTTCCACATTTTGTGCCAGATACTATTATGCTGGCATCAGCAGACTGCTTGCCCACCGCTTGTGGTTATGCGCTCATGGATAAACTTAGTTGATGAGTGGGATGCGGTTTTTGATAAAGGACGGTGTCTTCACTCGCGAAAAGTTGTTTGTCCATCTTGTCCCCCCCAACTTCCCCCTCTTTGCTCCCTCTTCTCTTTCCATCTTGTCTGCTCCCTCTGGCTCAGTGAGGCACAACTGTGTGTCGTGAGAGATCATATCCTCATGACCTTGCTCCAGGAGCTCTGATGTATTTCATCTCCCATCGATTTTCCATCCTCTGTCATTTTTTTATCGCCCACTCCCTCCCATCCACTGTCATCTTTCTTCCTCTCCACAAAATCATTTTCATCTCTCATCCCATACGAACATACTAACAGAATTTGTATTTGAAAAAAAAAATAAAATGGGGGGTTGGGTGGGTGGTAAAGGGATTCGACAAGATTTCATTTTCCATAAGAGTGAACTTTGAGAAAATGTCCACTAACAAAATACAGGTGGTGGAGATGCTGGAGATGTAAGTAAAATCAATACACTCAAAGGCTTTAGTGTGTTCACACACCTCTGCAATGAGGTCGGTACTTTAAGGCGAGGACCTTCTAATAAAGCAACAATTTACTGTAGTTCAAAACAAAGCAATGATAGTAGTGTCTCTTTAAGACAGAGGTGTCAAACTCTATTTCATCCCGGGCCTCATCATCACCATGGAAACCGTTGAAGAGCCAGTTATTCTTTACTTTTATGTTATCAGATTTCCAAACAAACAAAAAAACTGTATGTCAAATTTCACAAGATGTTATCGTAAAATTGGGGCTCATGTTATAAAATCACAATTTTTCTTCAAATTTCAAAGAATTTACTTTTTTGTAAAAAAAAAAAAAAAGTTTTTTTTACATTTTTTTGTAGCTGAAAAGTGAATTTTTGCCAAAAATATCTAATTTTAAGAAATAAAAAAAGAAAGAAAAGATTTTTGTGCTAAAATCTGTTTTGTTTCTTGTAATATCACAACTTTAAATTTTTTTTCAACAACCAATGCTTTTGTCGTACAATCACAATTGTTTTTTCACTTACAATAACAAATTATTTTGTGGAATATTTAAATTTTTTTGCATCATTTTGACCTAAAATTAGAAGACATAAAATTGCATTTTTTTCTATGATTTCAACTTTTTTCCCCTTAAAATCATGTATTTTTTTTAACTAAAAAATGTAATTAAATAAACCCACCAGTTTTGACAAAAATGAGCAACTTTTTGTTGTAAAATCTTTTGCAAATGTTTCCTAAATCACAACTTTCTGGCCTAAACCAGTTGCTCTCCACCTCAGTTATTCCACTTTCTGATGTCAGAACTGAATCAAGCAGGTAGTCTCGTTGAAATTTCGTCAGAAATGTTCTAGTTACATGTTTATGATTGTCTTCTCACGCTGATGGGGACCAGATACAATGAAGAGGTGGGGTAGATGTGGCCTGTGGACCTCGATTTTGACACGTGTGCTTTAAGACATTGGTGTCACTACCTGTAAGACTAAAGACAAGACACAGCTGACTTTTTAAACCTGACGCCCCCTGCTAATATGCTCTGACTAACACAGTCTGTCCCATTAGCATCCATGCTGTTGGAGGGCACAAGATCATCTTCCGTATGGTGGAATGGTCGGGGTTCAGGGTTATTCTTACGTGTGTTGACCCGACTCACGAGCGACTGCCCTGTTGCATCTGGGACTTCCCTACGGTGTGGCTCTTCCTGGTTGTGAGCATCTGATATTGGCTGTCACTCAAGTCCTTTCTTCAGCTGTTATTTGTGTGCCTCGTGCTTCATTAGAGATGAGTAGTGGCAATCAACATCGGATGAAAGATGACAAAACAATAGCCATCTCACAGAGGAACACAAAGGCATCCTGTCTGTTCATTTCTTCATTCTTCACAAACACACATCCCTGCAGTAAACACACCTTTTCCTGCCTGAAAATTGTCTGCAGAAATCACAGCAACAGCAGTAAGAATAGACTCCCCATTGATTTCTCAGCTTCAGTAAAAACAAGGTTATGCAACATCTTCCTCCATCTTCCTCACCATTAGAAGTAGTCATTGTCTCATCTTGCAATCAACTTAATTTGGCACATGCATGTGCACACACGCACACAGCACATTTTTGCATGTCTCCACTGAGCAACAATTAAAATAGATGCTTACATAATTCTCTCTATGCTGTTATTTTCTAACAGTAATGCTTTTTTGATGTTGTCCTCATTTTGGTTGCCTTCTTTGTTTCTGTGCTTGTTTTCCTCCACAACAGACAAAGACAGGGGTTCACATTAGTGCCACTTTATGCAGTTTAAATATATGTATATATTCTTGTCCTTGTCCTTTTTGTTGACTCTTACTCTCTCGCTTGTCTTGTTTTGTGTCAATCCTACTTTTCAGTCTTTTCCAGTCTATGCTAATGCTCTTCTTGCATCCAGTCCTGCAAAATCAGAGAGTTGTGAATCCTTGTTTAGTTAAGCAGAGACAACACTGGAGAGAAGAGAGATTTTTTTCTTTTCCCTTTCATGTTAGATTAAGAGAGAAAGGATGTTTAGACTGCGGGCTGGATCTAAATGCCAGGAGAGATGCAGCAGATTTACGTATCAGAGACAATCTTGCAGGATCCCGGTAGTGCCTAGAAAAGAAAACAAAACAAAACAAATGTTATAGTATTTGAGCATTTTGTTTTCCTTATTTATACAGTTACAACAGCTATATTTAACAGGGGTGGCCTGCAAATGGTGTCACACTATACTGATAAGTCCAATTCCATGGACATGCAGAATTTAAGGACTCACTCTGACCTTGCGGTGACTTAGATCTTGACAAATTTTAGTGTATGTGTTCACATCTGGAATCAAAAGATCAGATCCGACCTTACTGCTCTGCATGTAAAAGAAAAACAACAACAACAATAACAACAACAAAAAAAAAACCCAAACAAAAGAAAAAAAATATGCACGTCATTTTTTTACATATTTATCCACCACATGCAGCAGCTGGGTAAAAATAACAACAACAACAAACAACCAAAACTTGATGTATCTTGAAAGAAAAGAGAAAGAAAAGCAGAAGAGCAAGCAGAACCACCACAGATCCCCAGGGTTTCTTCAGACTCAGAGCGGTCAGGCCTGAATCTGTCTTGGAACGTGTTTGGATCTTGCCTCAGCTTTGGCCATTGGTGATTGGAGTTCCCATGATGCATTTTAAACCAAAGTCTGAACTAAACAGTACTGACAAATTCCTTTCCAAACATAGCCACTTGAAATTGATCATTTTTCTTTCATAATGTAAATGCTATTTTTTTTTTTTTATAATTTCAACTTATTGTTTGAACATTATACATTTTTATTCACATATTTTGACAAAAATGAGCAACTTTTTGTTGTAAAATCTTTCAAATGTTGGCTAAGTCTTGACTTTTTGATATAAACCAGCTGCTTTCCACATCAGTTATTCTACTTTTTGATGTCGGTACTGAATCAAACGGACAGTCACATTGAAATTGCCTCATAAATGTTCTAATTATAAGTTTATGATTGTCTTTGCATGCTCTTGGGAGCCAGATGAACTGAAGAGGTGGGCCGGATTTGGCCCGCAGGCCTTGAGTTTGACACATTTGATACAATTCGATCTGAAATGAAATGAGTCAGATATACAGACAGTGGGGCTCATCAATATGGGCATGGTAGTGAATAAACTTTCAATTTAGGTCAACGTAAAGTTGACCCAAGTTCTTTTCAGAAACAGGAATAATGCAAATGCGCATATTCTGCTACTATTACGTTATTATTACATGTACTATCACTCACCTGCATTTGTAAAACATATCAACTGTGTCATACTTTGAATACTTTTACTTGAATTTCTACTTTGTGCCCCAAAAGTCCCTAAAGCCTCCAGGAGTTTTCAAATGTCAGAATCTACTCCTTGTTGCGCTTTCCCTTTGTACTCCCAAGTCACTGTAGAATTTCTTTCATGGATCGCTTTCTGTGTATCTTGTCTGTGTCCTTGCCTAACCCTGTCCATCTCATCAGAGCGAGCCAGGGACATGGTGGGAAGCTTGACCTCATGTATTTTCATGCTTGACTGGGAAAAACCTGAGTTTACCTGTCCCTGTGGAGAGGGAAATGATTGTAAAGTGCAGGCCATGACAGCCTATTCCCTGTGAGCTCATGGTTGGCCTCTCGTGGACAACCTGTTCCACAGCTGACATTTACCCACAACTCACTCAGGTCTCAGACTCAAGAAAGGCTGGACTCAGAAGGTGAAAAGAAAGAAAAAATACAAAGGTCTGGCATTATCTCACATATTACTTTACATGAAGAAAATACATTTTATCACCTAACTACTGGAAACTTGTTTGCAGAGAATGATTTCTTGAAGCACTTGTGAGGAACATTGATCAAATGTTCTACAGCTCACAAAAGAGCACTTTTTTGCAGACTTCTTTTTAACTTTAGTTACAGCACACAGTGATAAACATTTTTTTTAAACCATCTTTAGAATTAAATTTATAAAAAAGATAAAAGTGTTCATGTACAGCTGAACAGTATAACTCAACTGAATGACGATATCGACCTAAGCTTATGGTGAAAGCTACGGCGTTGCCTGACCTGCATTCTAATTGGAGGTATGCTTTGTGGCGACACGGACTGCAAGAAAAATGATTGGTCGATTTGTTTTTTTTCTTCTTCATTTTCAAAATTCCCGTCACTCCCGTCACTTCTTTGTAATTTCCAGGTCAGCTAGAATGATAGTTTGCTGCAACATAAAATATACTTCATTTGCTGCATTGCTACGTCTGTGCTGCATGTGGGAAGTAAACAAAAGGAAACTCAAGACTGCAAGCTACAGCGCTGCAGAAAAAGAACCCACACTGTCACCTAGTGGTTGATGGTGGAATTATAGAGTGATGCAAAAAAAAAGTATAATCGCCAGGGATGTGGCTGTGAACCCGTAGAAGTATAAATTGGAATTTAGTTTTGGCCATTTCATAACCGTCAGTCAGGGAGGGACTTGTTTTGGAGTCATTTCTTAACGTTAAAGGAATTCCTTGTGTTAAGGATTGTAAACTTTCGTTAAGAACCAAAACAATGAAAATCTAGGCCATACTGCATTAAACGGAATATGCTTTTGGAGCAGAATGTTCAACGGGCAACCAACCAACTTCAGAATAAACTTTTAGCCTCTGATTAAACTCAAACATTTCATGCCACTTAAGTAATAGTGTGGTGTCAGACAAAGTGAGCTGCTTTTTGCTTTTACTTTGTATTTTAAAAAAAATCATAAAAGTGACTGTTTGTACAAGAGCTTCAGTTGATGTTTATCATAAGTCCATTCAAGACAACTACTGAAAATGAAGCAGAGACCATAAACTTATTTCCTTATGCGTCTAGTAGTTGATTGACTTGTCAGTTAAGAACTAACTTTTATACACTTTCCGTACACTCACAAAGTTAAAATGACCTGGGATGACCACTTGAGAGGACAATCATTAGCATGCATCTATTCACATCATTTTGGGCCCAAATGAAACTAATTTATATTTTCTGTGGAAGGTTGTGTACATATGGTAGCCACTGGTGGAACTTTCCAAAGTCCAACAGTGCCTGGAATAAGACCCCTAATCCAGAAGTTTGAAGAAGAGATGTCAAAGATGTAGGGCTGGTGCAAAACCTGGAGCAAGGAGAAGGATGTTTAACACATTTTTTTCCTTGATCATCATAGCGAATGTGAGATCACTGGCAGCTAAAATGGACATGCTGTAGTAATGTTTTTTATTACACACCAAGACGCAGCTGCAGAAACATGTTTTGGACTTTGTTGCCTCTTCATACAGTTTTCCAACAATACTTGTGGGAAGAGACAAGGCAGCATTTTCAAAGGAGGAAATGTTGCAGAGCTTGTTAACAACAGATGGTCTTTATCCTGGATGTGTTACTGTGATGCAGCTTTCGTGCATTCACATAATGAAACAACTCTGAGTTTCTGCTGAGAGAAGTCATCTGTATTATTTCATCGTTTCATTGGTTGCCAGGTTACAAAGAAAATAGTTTAATTTTCCGGCAGTTTGCGCCTCTCTGCTACACTTCTGACAAACCAAAAGTTTGTCACCATATTATTTTATTTAATTTTATTCTTTCTTTTTTTTCCATTTTTCATACAGCAGCAATAAAATTTCCCCTTATGGATCATTATGGATGATAATAAGGATCATACTATTCAACTCATCTTAGTTTATTTCAGTTAGTTTGTTTCAGTGTCTTTCAGTTTTTTTCAATTCAGTTAATTTATTTATGTTTGTTACTTTTTACACAATGGCCATTTAGATTTTTCATTTGCTCATAGGACTACTGAGGTAATATAAGTTGACCTGGACTTGCAGAAAAGTGGCCAAAATGTGTCTTTAAAATAGTTCTGCAATTGCATATCAGCTCAAACTCAGTTGTTTACACGGGCGACATGCTGATATTTTTACTGATGTACATTTGTACTTTTTACTTGTCTTTTCAGAGTTTTTTGAGACTTTATGTTACAGTACATACTTGGGTTTAAGTAAGGATATGGTCAACATTAATCATTTCTTGTGATGCGACAGCAGTATATATTGTGTATATTTGGTTCTGATCACCCTCTCTGTGTGTTCCTCTCTTTCTCTCTCTTAGGTGAGTACCAGGATCCTGTCTGCGTGCATCTTGATCATGAGAAGAATCACAGTATGCCCTCTTCACCCTCATGTTTTGTGTCCGCTTTGTGGAATTCACTTGGAAAAATTTATTGTGATATTTTAGAGCATCCACACTTAACTTTCCTGAGTAATGGCTGATTAGAGTTGCGGGCGCCACTATAGATAATCATTAGCTGTATGTGCTGTGTACTGGCATTGCTCTGGATTTAGAGTGCTGTCCGTGGTGCTGAAAACAAATCTACTGCTGCCAATACATTTGCGCTCAGTTGTGTAATAGGTCTATTTTGTGTCCAAGAATCTGTGGGAATGCACGGCGAAGTGTACCTGTACATCTTTGCAGCGTGCGTTGTGTATCCGTCGCTGTCTGTGTGTGTAGTTCCATTATCTTTGCGTCTGAACAGTTTTCCCGTCCCATGCATCATCCACCCCCGTCTGTCTCCATGTCAGGCCCGATAACAGCTCCTATTGCCCACAGAGATGACTAATCAATAACACACAAGCATGGGAACAACAGCTTGCTGTCCACACACACGCACAAAGCAGAAATATTGGCACACTGTCTCCAAACATTGCATTGACTGCTGCAGGCTGACAAAGAATCTGTTGTTGGAGGTATCAGGAAAACTTCCACAACCTCCCCCCACCACCACCTCTACTCCCATGGCTACACCATACCTTCACATAACAGATTGTAAAAATGCACGTGTTTGTTCTCACACCAATCTGGCAACAGAGCCACAGTCAATCACGCTTTATCAAGCTGACAGTATCATTGTGTGGTCTCGAGGACGGTTCTTCTTTCAAAGAATCTCCAGTTTCTTTCTCCTTGTATCACTTTCACCATTTCCTGTGTTTCTTTCTTATCTGTGCATGTTCTGCACTTTAATGCTCTCCCAGTACAAGGCCTGTCAGCTTGTGTTGAGACTAAATCAGTGCCTCAGCTGAGTGAATCTGCTTACTGATTTCACTTGATTTAATGCCCCTCACCTTCAATCAGTATCACCGGCTGCCTCGCTGGAATAGTGGAGGACAGATGACAATAAATGCATAAAACCCTTAGAAGGCACCTTTCTTTTTTAGTCTATTTTCTTCCACCTTTCAGGGAGGTGTAATTCCCAGAGACAGACTGGCCTGTGGAAAAGCTTGTCTGCTGCCCCAACTCCCCCCCGAGGTGCCATTCTGACCCAATAACTCCTTCATTCCTTTCTCATGCTTCATTCACTCCTCTCTCCCCCTCTCTGCTTCTTTCCCTTCCTCTTATCCTCCTCTCACTCTCTCTCTGTCACTTGTTCTCTCTCCCTCCGGTGGCCAGAATGCTGTAATTGAGTTTTTTATTCAAGTCAATTAAAAGTGCAAGCCCAGTCAGAGACAAAACAAGTCTGCAGAGCTGCTTTTTTTCTCTTTTTTTTTATTTTTTCCTTAGGCTGACTCATTTTTTATTCAGTCCACTTTTTATATCACTCAGTTGCTAAGAAAGCGCGGGGTGTGTACTTTCATTTCATATGTGTCATTAAACTGTTTTGACATTGTTTACAATGTAATTTATCTTTCTGTATGATGCCTCCCCTTCCCCCCCAAAAGAAATCCCATTTAAATGGTAATTCAAACTTCTATTAAGTTGGGGGGCCTTTGTGAATGCCATACAGAAGTTGTTCTATTCCTCCTATCTGCCTCAGCAACCATCTGAGGCATGATTGCTTACTCCCAAAAAGCCAAATATTCATCAAACTGAAACAGCAGTGATGCTGGATCAGTCCATAAAGCTTTCCTCTTCTCATTTAGCATCATATCTTGTTAGCCTGTGAAGGGATGAATGATGGTGCTGAGTCTGTAGGGATCATCCAAAATGACAGAGCATCACGCCTTGGCATCATTTTCTGATGCATATTAACTTTTTGTAATCAGAGGGAAGGTTCTCTGAGGTTTTGACTGGTCGAGCTTTGTGTACAAAATTGATATGCGGATGTCGACACAAACTGTGGTTACACATCACAGGTCCTAAAACGCTTCCCTCCCCTCCCCCCATGTTTACGAAATTGTAATTCTGTTTGCGCAACGTAGCAGTGTAGCAAAAGTGAAGGTGATGCTTTTCATATGCAAATGAGAAATAAAACGGGAGATTTGCAGCATTCATTACAGAAAATCCAGAGGATTTATGGCGGCTCTGAAGCTAATTTTCTTTAAATGCTTTAATCAGCAAACTGTTTGGAGGCACATTTCTGAAATGGGAGTTCTCCTACGCCACACACACGCAGATACACACAAACAGATTCAGATAAACTGCACTGTAAAGTTTTGATTTAAAACTGACTTATGTGACATCTTCCACAGTGACCAAATTACTTTAAAAAAAAAAAAAAACAACTTCTGCCATAGTCAGTTGCAAGCCTACATTTACAGTCACTTTCTCACTAAGCTGCACATCACGTGCAGTGAAGTTTTGCATTATGCACCACTAACGTGAGAGGTCATGGGGAGATGTAAACACCAGTTATCATTTCTGTGTTCCAGTCCAGTCAAGCAAACATGAATGGAACGATTCACAGAAACAAAACTGGCTAACCTTGAGCTGTGAATATTTACGTCTTTGTCTTGGTGTTCCACATTAATAGACCTGTCAATGTTTACAGGAAGGTTACAGGAGAGCAGTGTAAATGCCACGAATAACTGAGAGAAAGATAATTGATGCTGCCTGCGAACCGCAGAGGAGGATGCGTCCATTCAGTCAATACCTGTACGGACAGAGACTTACAATGATTTAACTCTAAGGGATGTGGCATATATGAGGCTGGATTTCAGAGGAAAAACTGAGTTAGGTTATCTTTAAGCAAACAGAACATATTTACTGCTTGCAAATGGGCCGCTCTGCTTTGTTAGATTTTTTTTTTTTCTTCAGTCAAATTAGATGCCTTCATTCATGCTTGATGAGACGTGTCTTCGCGTCCACAGCTTAAAGATGGAAGAGGTTTCTAGATGCGTCTGAGCAAAGAAGGTCAGATTATAGTAATTATTATTTAGTACAGAAATAGTAATAAACATAAGAATGGATACTATTTGCATTTTCCAAGAAAGATCAAAATATACCAAAACAAGGACACCAACAATATAACTTACAAAGAAACTTTAAATACAGTAAAATAAATTTAAAAAATGAAAATATTAATTAATTCACAGTATTATTTATAACTAAACTATAACTGTTTTGATTCTGATTTGTTTAAGCTAATAACAAAGGTGAAGACTGACATTGCAATGCCAAAGTCTGCGTATTATTTTATCTGGTAAGATGTTCATCTGTGTAGGATTAGTGACCAAAGTTTTACGTTCAGATGCATCGAGACATCCTCCTGTTACTCGGTGGTGTTGGTACTCTTGCATTTCAAATGTACTTACAATGATTTGATGCGTCAACCCATTTTCACCGTATAAAATTTCAATCGTTCATCTTCCTGTTCAAAATCTGTGTTTCCATGGTTACTGGAGACAGTAAGAGGCAGGTTGACATTGAATATACACTTTCAGCTCCTCTACTTTTTAAATGTAACATTTAGAATGACCACGTTTAAATGTATAGCAGTCTGTCATCCATATAAGTGTTCTTAAGATGGGGGCGTCCGTGAGCTTTCCCAGCTATTTATCTGAGATATTTGACTTTGGGGTGAAATTTGAGGAAAATGCAAGAACTTCATGTCTGCAGGGTACATTTCACAATGAGGCAGTCATCATCACGGGATGTGGTGGAAGGATGTCCACTTCGATGTCTTTCTGTGACCCTTCCAGTGTCTCTGTGACGTTCTAAGCTCAGTAGCAACTTCCCTCTGAGAGCTTCCTGTTTGAAGCCTCACGGCAGCCAGGGACTGTTGATGGACTTTCAGCTGTCGTCTTCATCATGTTAGAAAGTGAACCCTGTGAGGAAGAAGCCTGTTTATATACAAATTGTCATTGAACCAGAACATTTATTGGTCAGTTCATGGATCAGACATTTGGCGCAATCAATCGCTGAAATTCCAACCAATATAAAAACTATTGCAAACGTGTTAATATAATTTCCATCTGTCTTGGGCTACGGATATTTTCATTATGTCCTCCACTAGTTATTCAATTAAAATTGAGTTTTACCATCAGAAGTGATTTTTGTTGTTCAAAATTGACCTGAGTGATTCACTTCTACTTCTGTATTTCAGCTTTACTTGTATAACACACAGTAGTTATTATATACATAAGAATCTTACTGATATGCTTCATTATCGGCTGTGCATGAAAAAATATGAAATAGTAGCTAACTAAAGCTGTTACTAATCATAGGTACAGTTACAGTTACAATACAGTGGTGTACAAGTGTTCACTTGTTAATCATTCAAACAAACTCTTTATTTCATCTTATATTTTGTTTATTTTCATCCATTAATGTTCCTTTCTTTCTCTGTGTATAATCTGCATTTTCTAATCAAGCAACTTAATGGCGCGAGGGTTTTAGTAGAGATAGAGCCGTTAAGTCTAAGCACAAGGATACACAGGAAATATCTGGAGTGAGATAATGTCAAATTCAAACAGCAGCCTTAGTCTTTCTTTTCTCCCACAGCTGTTGATGTTATCTGATTTAAGCCTTTGGGTGAAATACTGTCCCTCTTTAGCACACGTTAACTGCTGAAGATCCTCAATAGCCTCAACTCTTTTACTGTGATTGAGTTTTCCTCCAATCTATTAGATTTGAGTTTGTTTCATCGGTTTCCAGCTGAAAGCTTCTTGTTTCTGGAGAGCATCCAGTGATTTGACAGGACAGTGGAGTTATACTGGGATGTATTTGCTTCAATCAACCGGCTGCTCCGCTAGGTGTGTATGTTCTGCTGCTCGTTGACAGAAATACCTAATCAGACAATTACATGGCAGTAGCTCAGTAGAGATGGTCTAGATAAGTAGTTGAGATTCAGTCTGACCATCAGAATGGGAGGATTTAAGTGACTTTGAATATGACAGAGTTGTTAGTGCCAGAGGGCTGGTCTAAGTACTGCTGATCTGGGATTTCTGTGCACAAGCATTCTTTAGGATTTACAGACAATGGTCTGAAAAAGAGGAAATATCCAGTGAGCTGCAGGGTAAATGCCTCATCTATGCCACAGGTCTCAGACGAGACCAACCAGATTGATTTGAAATGGAGCAGCCTGGTTTCTTGGATATGAGTACTATCGCTGTTATAATAAGAGAGTGATGAGATCCTGGTTCAAATCTGATAAACAGTCAATCAGTCCAGGGTGTACCCCACCTTTTGCCTGCTGGTAGCCGACAGGCTCCAGCAAGAGCCCCCTAAATGGGATGAAGTGGATTTTAAAAAAATGAATTGATGGATGAGTAGTTCAAGATGACAGAAAAAACAGCAGTTACTGAAATAACAATTCATTACAAACAGCCTAAACATATGAAGTCTAGAAGCTAATGCTATGCAGTGGCAGAAGGTTATAAACCGTACAGGGCAATGGAATACTGGAAAAACATCAGCTGGTCTGATGAGTCCTGGTTTCTACTGCAAAATTCTGGTCACAATTTGGAGTAAATATCATAGAATCGGCCCTGTCCTTTATGAACAGCTCAAGTTGTTTGTGGCAGCATATTGGTGTACTTTTGTTTTATTAGTATACATTTCGCCCCATAGTACATATTGAGAAGCATTTACTTTACATTACATCACAGCACTTTTAGGCAATGCTTTTTATTCAAAGCAAATTGCAACAGAGGAAATACAACTGAATAATGTCACCCAGAGAGGTGGTATATACGGCAATGGGAAGGGGTCCACGCACTGAACCTTGAGACACTCTATGGAAATCATCGCAAAGAGCTTTCTTGAACATGACACAGGTCTCTGTGCTCTAATGGCTTCTACAATCACAATCTCGGTCCAGTAGAGCTCCTTTGAGATGTGGTGGAATAGCAGATTTGCATCAGGTATGTGCAGCACATGAATCTGCAGTGATGAGTATGTCAGCAGAAACTGAGCCATCTGAGAAATGTTTCCAGCACCTTGTTGAATCTATGCCATGAAGAGTTAAGGCAGTTCTAGAGTCAAAAGGGGGTTCAAACTCAGACTGCTACGCCAGACCTGATGAATTAGCAGCCAAGCATAAATTAGCTCCCTCACAGAGAAGATGCTGGTACTGTTTTGACAGTTGCAGGGAGATAAATACACAAGACCTTTTTCTGAGACCTGGCCCAGAAGCTTTCCAACTGCATCTTAACTTTATATATAGTTTGTAATGTGTCTGTGTTTTTGTCTCTTTATGTCATGACAAATCTTAGTCTTCTACCAGACGTAGAAAAAGCTGTCATCTCAGTCGTCTCTTCAGTTGATCTTTTTTCTAGGGAATGATTTGAAACAACAAATGGACTAAAATGAAAGGAAGGGGAAAACCATTTATATTTCTGTCCACCTAAAATCCATCCACTTCCTGTCGCGAGCACATATTCTTTCTGTGCACAGCAAGTCTTGACACAGTGCTGCAGATCAGATACCTTTGTCAACTCACCTCAGCAGGATGTAATGATATTGATGACAGGAAATCATCATGGAGGACATGAATCACAGCGGGAAACGTCTCAGGTGAAACATTTTCCCTCCGTACCCATCAATTCTTTAGCAACTGGCTGTCACCTCTATCCTCTGGGGACAGCAGCATATCTGCCATTTTTCCTCTTTTTTGCATTTGCCCTCTCTCTAACACACACAGACTTACGCGTCATGACCTCTACATAAAAATGCTCAATTCACAACTTAAATGATACAGCACAGTATCATACATTATAGCAGCACATAGAATTATAATTATGTAAAATGGTGTTCTGAAAGTGTGAAAATTATGAAAAGGAAGCTGCTCATTGTATAGTCACTATGATAGTTTGTGCAGCCCAGCAACTTAAAGACGAAGGTTGATTTCTGGTGATATGATCTGCGTTTCTGACATTCTGACATCATGAATTAATCTGCACGAGTGGAAAGTGTTAAATGTGCACAATACATTTGTCATTGCAAATGTGATCATATTTGAGTGTGTTTCATCTGGACGTTGGCCAGGCTTATTTAGTTACATACATCCTGCATAATGTGAGAGAAAGAGTGGAAGCATTGGAAATATCAGTGTGACAAACAACTGAGGAAAATCCAAGTTGGCTCCTCCAAGCTGTCACTGCTAATTCACCTTGAAGAGACATCTGTGCAGCTTTTGCATGAGAGAAGATGAATCAGGTGTATTCCAAATAAAATAAATTAATATCTAAATGAGACTGCTACAGTCCAAGGACACAACTGAAATATCTTTTTATTTAAAAGATATTTCAAAATTCACATATAATGTGATATTTTATCACAAAAAAGGGAAACAATTTGTGGGGACTATTTAATTTTTATTTTTTTCTTGAAGGCCCGGGAACAAGAAAGGAACCTCTTATATCAAAAGAAATTTAAGATTTAATGGATAATTAAGGCGTAAAAGACATTCTTTATCCATACCCACTCAATCCTAATTTAGGGTCACAACAGATTGTAGCCAGCTCAAAAGGCAGGGGTACACCCTGGACAGGTCGCCAGTCCATCACACCTAAGGGGAAATTTAGAGTCAACGTTTAAGCTGCCATGCATGTTACTGGACTGTGGGAGGAAGCCAGAGTTTTAAAGCACACGGAGAACATGCAGACTCTGGGGTCTGACTTGATGAATTTACGAGTATAAGTTAATTGTCTTCTCTCTTCCCAAGAAGAAACATCATTTCAGTGTACTTTGTCCATAGAGAATTCATCTCCTTGCATTTTACAGAGAAAGTGAACAAGTTACAAGTCAAATTCAGTCCTGTTATAATCCAGTCATACCTTAATTAAATGAAATTTGTTATAATCTATGTAAAATCCAATTCATTCCAGCTCAGACCATTTCATTCTAATTATGCTGATGTGTTTGTGAGTCTGCTGAGTAAGCGTACCGTTTTAATCCTCTGTTGTAGCACTTTGTGGCACGCAATGCCTGTAAAAGACATCTAAACACAAAGCAATTTCTCTCATTTGGCTTAATTATTCTTTTATTATCTCTATTGCTATCTGACAGGTGAAAAATTCCATAAATTTCCTCACCGTCTCTTTCTCTGTGTGTGTCCGCATCCCCCCGCTGAGCTGAAGACAGTTGAACTGTTCAGCTGAATATCCTGGTGAATTAGCAGCTCTGCAGCCCGGCAGGTGTCTCATTAGAAATATATTAGAGCTGTTATCAGTAACCCAACACTCCCCAAACGTCTACAGCAGTCTACTCGTGTGTGTATATGTGAGACGGAGAGTTTGGGAGGGAAAAACTGTGCTTGTGTTTTTGTAGGTGTGATGTTTGTAATTGGAGCTCTGTTAATTCTGTACAGAAACAGAGTGCTTTCATTTACAAACTGCAGATTTATTTTTGTTATGTGCTGAAACTTATCCAGTTCAGTCAGTGGCATCTAATATTTATCATGAGTAACAAGTATTAAAAGTTTGGGAGAAGGTTTCGAAGTACCAGTATAGAGTCCTGTGCAAAAACCCATTAACACAGGAATCTATCCGTAAGTTCTGTAAACAGATGAAGGAACTGCTATCTTCATCATTCCCTTCATCTCCACGTACCAGAAATGCTCAGGGCTGCTTACCAAACTTTACTCATTCTCAACTAGACTTCTTTGTTGACAGTACTGCTGCCTCTTTACATTCAGCCCTTGACAGCGCTGCTCCATCCAAGAAGAAAGTTATAACCCAATCAAGATACACTCCAAAGTTCAAAAATATCATAAATATTGGAAAATATCATCCAAAATTCAAAATATCATACAAAATTAAAAAATATC
>JBAMYA010000006.1:4715728-4733652 GCA_037176975.1 Arrhamphus sclerolepis
TGCCGTCGGGCCTTCAAGGGCGAGATTTGTGGAATACAGTTTTTGCCTTTTTTTTTTTCACTTTGCCCCTTGTCTTTTTTTTTCTTTTTCTTTTTTCTTTTTTTTTTTGGGGGGGGGGGTCCCATATATATCTGACCAATCACCGCCCTCCATCCCATGAACCGATTTACAAACCTAAAATAATTTCACATTTATACTCATTCTGACTTGTATGTTATTTCTTCCTTGTGCAATGATGTTCATTCATGCCTGTATTAATTCAGTAACTTTCTTTCCTGTGTTTCTGATTCATCACATGGATCCAAAATTTGTGATTGTATTTTAATATCCCTTATAAATACACTCTCTTGACTTGACTTGAATCATGACCACGAGTAAGCCAGAGTTGACAGCTGCAATTGTGCCAACTGTATTTTTGCCTCAGAGGGGGATGAAAGCATACTTATTCATTAAATCTCAGAAGATTTCTCCTCCTGAGCTTTATATATGCAGTGGCCTTTTTCCTGAGTTACCAACTGACAATCACTGGTTACCACCCATCTACGAGAGCATGGCTGTGTGTCAGCAAACTGACATTTGAATGGTCTCCTCACTCACTGTGTGGTGTTGTGGTGTCAACACCTTTGTCTGGCCTTGACAGAAAGTTAGCTCTGATGGATCTGACATTGCAGCTCCTTGGCATTATTGCTTCAATAAGAGGTCTGCAGGGGTCCACATACAGGATACAGAGTGCTTCTGTCTCTCTGTTTCACACAAACGCAAATGCATGTGCCTTCACACTCACATAAAGTGACCATAAGGGGCACAATGCCAAATAGCATAATCCCACAATGATCCATCAAGTGTTTGAGCAGCCATTGTGTCCTGACCATTAACCGGGCAAGGAGAGCATCTTTGAGATGGTAATGTTGTTGTGCTCATTTTATACATGGCCAAGACAAAATGCCAACTGCTCATCATTCATGAGTGTTGGAGGACAAGAGAGCAGAGGAGGAAGAAGACCATTAATGCTTATATCAAATTATTGGCTGCATTACTCTTCATACTTACATGGATATGAATGCATGAAGAACAATGCAGCCAATAATTTTGTTTATGTTGGGAATCTAATTGAATACAGTGATTGCGCAGTATTTATACAACATGCCCCTCAGGAATGAACGGAACCATTAAAGAAGATGCAAAGTGCAATTAGTTGTCACCTAGCAACAGGAAGTGCCCCTGAAAAAGTGCATGTCCAAAGAAAACTGAGTTGCAACAGTAATTCTTTCTTTAATCACGTGGTTATAAACTGGATGGATGGATGGATGCATGGATGGATGAAAGTTAAGTTGAAACAGTAAGTTGCTGACTGTCACAAGTTCATTACAACAGAAGAAAGTAGTCCTTCTATCTGCTATTCTTTGAAAGGTCCCATAAAGTTTAAATCCAGTTTCACCTCGGCATAGTTATATAAGGATATTCGGCATGTCACATAGACATTCAATGAACCTCAAATCCTATTGTCCCCTCCTTCTTATGTAAATTTTGCTACTTAAATATTCAGCTGAAACACAGTCCAATCTGACAACCTTCAAAGTGTTTTGTAACACTTCACACAGACTCGTTTGGATCCTCCTTCGACATTAACAAAGACTAGCCCACTTTCTGCTGAACTCTTGAGGTCTGAACCTCTGTCTGAGGATCAGTTAACATGAATAAGGAAAATCAGTTTTATTCAAGGACATAACATATTTTTCTTCAACATGGACTGCTTCTTCAATCTCGGACAGTTTCAAGAACACTTTATTCAGCAGCTGACACTCAAACAAGGAGCTATTAACTAGATCAGCATCAAAGCCGCAACCTGTATGGAACTAAACTATCACAGACTTTACAGCTCCGCGTCTCTTCTCTGTATTGTGGCATGTGTTGGATCCTTTGGCCACCTGGTTGGTACCTGTCATCAACCCAGATAAGGTTTTCCAGCCCACAGGGCTCCTGCTCTCCTCATCCACTCTGTCTCAGGCTCCACGTACAGGTGACACTGTGGCCTGTCTGGCCCCACCAAGTTTGGGTTATTGAACGCTAGATCACTAGTGAAAAAACATTTTTTATTAGGGATTTCTTCATGAACTCTGGATTTTCTCTGTGACTGAGGTGAGTCCAGTGTTTGCTCTGGACTTCTACCTCAGCATTGCTGCTATTTTAGCTCCCTGTGGGCGTCGGGCCAAGGAGGAGGAAGAACTACTGCTTTTAGGAATAACTATAAAAGTAGCTGTGGCTGTCATTTTCAGTCACCAGCTTTGAACTGAGTTTATTTGAGCTGCATCGCTCTCATACAGTCAATCACACAATTGTGAATATGCTCCGATAAACTCTGATAACTACTGCCAGCGACTCCATGGAGGTGTAGCTTTACAGTAAACCAACCAATCAGCACGCAGCTCATTCATTACGACAACAACTAATAGGAAAGTAACCTACTTAATTATTAATCATCACACCAAAACGAGCATTTTCTCATGACAGACAATATCACTGAAATCTCAGAAAATTAAGATTCTTTAATGATCTGACTTATTTCTGTAATGAAATTTATAGCCAACGCATGCAAAAGTGGACACTAAAATGTAATTGATTGCCTTATGTAATGATGAAATAGAATGTAGAATATTATCCGTTTTCATAGTCATATTTGGCCTGATGTAAATGTAGCTTGTACTCATTCATGTGTGTTTCAGTACCCGTGCTACCTGAACACTGTCATGATTTATGGTGAGACAAACAAGCCAGTGACACGTTGCATTAAATTCCACCACATGATTTTATTCAATGCAACAAAAACACAAGAAAACCATGAAGCAGCACCGGAAGGATGAGCTCACACACTTTAAAACACAGTTGAACAACATCAGGTAATGCCCCTAAATGGCTTTTTGTCTTTTCTTACAAAACAATATAATAAGTGGATGAATACAAGAAGCAATTTTACTGTCAATACTGGAACCTGAAGCAGATGAAATTATTTTTATTTCTCTTTAAGACCCAGGTCATTGCTTGTTCGACACCTTTGCCGAAGCCCGCAGCAGCATGTGCCCACACGGTCGTGCAGCGTGGTGCACTGTGATGTCTGCGCACACATTTAACAGATGGTGCCGGCTACCTACCAGGATAATAATGTTCAATTATCTGTGTCCAATTTACACCTTTGCAATGGATGAGGAGGACAGTAGGGGAGCAAAGTGTGAGTGAAAGCTTGGCGGGGACTTTAATAGTGAGAGAAATATTAATTTTTTTAAAAACCTTCTTATTTATTTATTTGTTAATTTATTTATAATATCATAATGAGCTTGTTGCTATTCCTTCTCCAGAGGCTTAGCACCCCCCACCCCCACCCCCCTTGTGCTTACACAGCTTTCACGGCTTCGTGCCTGTGCACGGCAATAATAGGAGCACGTTGAGGTCAACTTTAATGCAATGTGGTTGAAAAAAAAGCAAACAAGTCACCATTTAATTTATTTATTCCATTCAACTGCAACACTTGAAAGGAATTAGTTCCATTTCATTTTGTTCAAAATGACCCAGATGAGTTCAAATTTGTCTTTGCTAATTGAACACAGCTTTCCTTTTGTTTTTTCTGTAAATATAAGCTAAGCCATGAAATGGATTTATTCATGACTTGCGGCCTTGGGGTGAAAGGTAGCAGTTGATGCAATTTGTGTCAGCACCTGGATTTAACACTTAATGAGTTTATTCAAATAGACATTTTGAATCTTTCTTAATTACCAAGCTTCTTTCAATAAATGGGGCTAGTCACAAATGGTTCTGAATGCATAAGATAATAAATCTAAATAAGAAATGAATTAAACAAGGCTCAGTTGAAGTGTCAGTTTCCTGACTTTTGTTTGACCTGTTCGATTGTTGTCCACCATGCAGGCAGTGGAACGGGCCCCCAGTTGTTGCTGCTGGGGCACAAATCAGAGTCTGATATAGCCAACTAAAACTTATTTTCAGCTTAATTCTGTTTTCAAAAAAACAGTACAGTAACATCAAGCTCTCTATTCTGAGTTTAGTCAATTATATTGAAGATGATCCTGTAACCTGATGCAATTTTAGCATAATACTTTTTATTGAAGAAACAAAATACTTGTGTATGCTGTCAATTACATTTCCTAGAAAGAATGCAGATTAGATTTATGCATGCTGAAATGTGTGCATTTGATACTTCATGCGTATGTATGTATGTAGATATATATATATATATGTAGATATATATATATATATATATATATATATGTGTGTGTATATATATATATGTATATATATATATATGTGTGTGTGTGTTTGTATACATGTTTATTTATTTTTTTATACGTGGAGGTTGATTCAGGACCTTTGTGCAGCACCGCTCACCTCACAATTAGAAACCGTGATGAACTTTCCGACCTCTCCTTTATGTCTGCTATATTTTGTGTATGTATTTTTTTTTGTTGTGCCTTTAATTAATTTGAATCCACATCACCCACACACATTTACTTGGGCTTTCATTAAGAAACACAGCATGAATAATGGAAGCTGCTGAAGTGTAATGAATGCTGTTTTGCATAAAGTACACAGGGCACACAAACACTCAGGGTTAGCCCTTTTCTCCTACCTCTGCCCTCATCACTATTTTTTCTTTTCCTCCTACACTTTTTTTTTCTTTCTCATCTTCTCCACTGGTCCATTCAGGACCAGAACAGAACAAGGCTATTGTTGGTTGCATTTTTAGGCAGATAACACTTAAAACCTTTAAAGTGGAGAATTATAAGAGAGGAAAATGTAAGTCAAGGCATTGATACGAATAACGTTCACCACTTACAGTTAGCAGAAATACTACTCTGTTGATGTTATTTGGAGTGGTTGTAAAGTGGTTCTCCTCATAACTAACATCTAACAGAAGTTTTTGTGTTCATATAAACCAAATTCTGTCTGAATCAATTCAGCTCACATGTGGGGTTCCTCAGGGTCCTGTCTTAGGGGCCAATACTCTTTCTTTTAAATCTGCTTAAGACAGATAATCGGCGAGTACAGTGATAAGTCTTACCACCTTTATGCTGACCATATCCAGCTGTGCTGCTGTTTCAAACCCACTGAGATCCACAAACTATTCTCCTTAACAAACTGCTCATCCAATATCAGCCAGTGGTTATGAGACAATTACTTACAGCTGAACTGAGAAAACACAAACTCTGATTGTTGTCCCAGACGATGTCATTCCACTTATTAAACAGCAAATAGGTCCTTTAGCATCTTCTGTTCAGGCTTATGTGTGGAAGCTAGGTGTCAGTTTTAACCCAACAATGTCTTTAGAGCCGGGATTCTAAATAGTATCTCTGTAACATCTCTAAATTAAAATCCTTTGTGTCCAAGGCTGAACTGGAGATGATTATTTACATTTTTGTATCCTATCTTGATTACTGTAACAGTCTCTTCACCTTCACATCTTGATCCTGACTTTTAGAGGTGATCGTTCTTTTGCAGCAACAGCACTGAGGTTGTGGAAAACTCCACTTCTGTCTCTTCACTGGCTTGAGTTTCAAGAAGCAGTTCAAGATTTTTCTTTTCAGACACGCTTTTAGTTGACAGGGACTTTTTATAGACTCACTGTTTGTTTTCAAATGGTACTTTTAATGTACCCTTTTTGTATTTTATTGTTACTTACATACTTACTTTTTATTTTAAAACAACTTAAAGTTATGACATGTAAATATGTCAAAGGTTTCAGCAGGTAGGAAACACTGCATCTTGTCATCTCTTTCGTAGCTAAATGTAGAGCAGCTAACTGATTCACACAGTCTGTTGGACCATTCCTGCATCCTGAGTTAGTAACTGCACATTTATTTTTGTAACCATAACACATGTTACACTTACGTGCAGCATTCATTAAGGGTTCATAGCCCAACGACACCAGATATTTTCAGTTTCTCCAGCTAAAAGACTGTTCTCCTTTCAACTTACTTGAAAGCTGCAGAAACATAATGCCCCAAATAGAATTGGATATAAAGTTGATGGTTTGAAAATACGAGGTAACAGGCTGGCTTTAACTGAAGCAGTAACAATCACAGGGAGCTTGCGCTGTTTGATGCCAAACGGTCCCTTGAGGGTGAAGCTCAGCGGTCAACTCCCTACAGAGACAGAGCGAACACTTTGCCAATTTAGCATCATTCTACCCTTTGTAAGGCAACCTAGCACAAGCATGCCTTTGTTCACTGACCTTTGAATAATTCAGCTTGAGCAAAATGCTATGACACATTTTTGATCAAAGTCCTGCTATCAAGGGGAGGAGGCATTTTCTCGACACTGTGTTCATCTCCACTGAGGATAAAAGCTTCCCTCTTCAACATGATCTTTAACGGGAAGGATAAAGTCACAAAATAGAAAATCCCCTGGAAATATTGGACAATCCATATGTTTGAATTAAGGAGAGCACCTGATGCTGAGGGAAGCATTACTCCCTCTCACACCAACTCATCCTTCAGGGATTTGAGCACGCAAAGCTTGCATATGAAAGTTTTGCTTGGAGATCTGCTGTCCTCTTAACCTGATAAATGGCTGGAGATTACAGGTCGGGGACTTGGCATGCGCATCCACTTCAAAGCTTTTTTTTTTTTTTCTGGAGGAAGGCATTTGTTACCCCCAAGGCACTGATCACAATATAACCTCAGCTTCTAAACTGTTCATTTGAGGAAGCTGAGGAAACAAAAAGCTTCTGAAGAGTTATGGGCTATGCCCGGACTCTCCATCATCCAATGCCAGTATACCTGTTCAACATTGTGCAAAATGTGCTTATGTGTGCTTGCAACCATGTTTATGCATTCTGGTGTGTTCATCATCCTACGGCAATATGTGATTGACTTGTCTTGTTTGGGAGATTCATGTTTTCAATACCCCTCAGTTGTTATGTGGAAATTGAAATGTGCTATTTGAATCCAATGGGAATTACTTTGAGGTTTGAAATGGCAGAAGTTTATGGCCTGTTTTTGTGTGTGTGTGCATGTGTGTGCATACACCTATCTTTATTTGTTTTTTCCTGTCAAATGGCAGCTTTTATGAGATGACCTCCCCTCCAGAATGAATGAATGGTTTCTTCCTTTTTGCCTCTGTCTCTTGAGCCATCCAGTGCATTATGATGAATATAAATGCTGCATACTGCGCTTGCTGGTCAGTTTAATAAAGACACCATAGCCAGAGGCGTTCTATTAGACCTCATTTAGCCTTCAGACCTGCCTTAAATCTCAGCGCAGTTTAATCTCACAACAGAACCGGTTTGCTCACATTGCAAAGAAAAATGAAAATGTTTCTCGAACTCGGTTTCCCTGTTGAAAAAAAAGATTTGATCTTGCAAAATTTAGCAATTTTACAACATTTTTATTATTATGGTTTGTGATTTTACTAAAAGGAATGTGTGATTTAAGTAAAGTCTCAATTTTATGATAGAGGTTACAATTTTTTTTTCTTTTTTGTGAAATTTGCCTTTTTTTCTTCAAGTCCAGTAACTAACACAAAATCTGACAACATAACCAGTTGTGAAAGTAAAGAATAACTGGCACTTTAATGGTAACATGGCCCAGGATAAAATAGAGTGGGATAAAGGATATGTTGGTTTGCATTTTTGACGTGCGGGTATGTTACTGATTCAACAAGGTTCAGGAAACATTCCCCAGTTCTTGATTTTTATCCATATTAATACACATCGTCAAGGATTCATCACAAATTCGCACCATCATGATACTGTGACACTGTGATACCTTCATTTCATCTCAACCTACTGGCAGTCAGTTAAACACAGTTAAACACTGTGGTCACTGTGGTGGTCAATTTGATCCAGTGAGCACATTTTCATGCTCAAAAACTCATCTGAGCTGATATGAGCCTTGTTTTATGGTCGATTATCCAACTGCAAGTAGCCATGTATTGATGGGCGTGCAGTGGTCATGAAGGGGGGAGGCATGGTAAGCAGCAATACCCTGCAAGGATACAGCATTTGAATCATCCTCATTTGGTAATAAAAGACCAAAAAGTGTGCCAACAAAATGTCCCCCGAACCATTACACCCCCAACAACAGCATCATGGATCAATTCTTTCTTATTGTTTCTCAGATTCAAATGACCTGTAGAATTTGAAACTTAGGTCATTCAATGTTTTTTTCTGTCCATTTTTTGTTTAATCTTGGTAAGCCCGCACCTTCTGTCATGACAGCTTCTGTGTCTTAGGTGAAAGGATTTTCAAACTTATTCATTTATTTATTTATTTATTTTTTATGTTCAACATGTTCATGTCCTTCATTCCCCTGTTACAACCTATGGATACTATAGAAACTGGTAACTCTACAGATCAAACCCGATCGGTCATCAAACCAGTCTGCTACTTTCCAAGTCATTCAAATGACCTTTCTCTCCTGATGTGATGCTTGGTTTAAACCTCAGCACATGCTCATGACCTCCATGCCAAAATGCATTGGGTTTCTGACCTGGTAAGATGTTTGGCTCAGAGAGCTGTTGAGCAATGTGCAATGAATAAAGTGACAAAATAATGATAAAGTGCATTTAAATTACCCATTTTAATGTGCTAAGATTGGTTTGTGATTCCTGTGACAGCTTTTAAACAAGAAACATGTTCACTGAGAACTCACAGGGCATCAAATTGTGATGTGAATTAAAGACAATCAGTGCAAACACATTTTAATGTAATTATACAGAATCTGAAGTTATCTGTGGATTATGCTCCTGCCTCAAGTGGAGAACTTTCCATCATTCAGGGCTCGGTCACTAATGGGGGTAGAATGGAGCAGGAGACTCATATTGGATATATTTTTAAATGAATATCAACAATCTGAAATAATATTAAGGGTTATAGTTCATATTGATTCCCCTTTTGTATTTATTCTTTGTGAAAAGGATTTGGATGTTTGTCAGTCTGTTTTAACCCTTTCTTTCTCACACACACAGACACACATGTTCACATACACAAACACTCTTTTTTTTTGTCAATTATGATGAAGACTGCTGCTGCTGAAGATATATTTGCCAGTAAACAGAGGCAGGGTACACAACTAAATGACAATTGTAGAACCCAGCATTCATCTTTTGCTTTCATATTTTTGAGCATGTGCTACTCTGACCAACAGAACTGGATGAATTCAATTCAGTTCAACTTTATTTGTGTAGCGTCTATTACAATAGACGCATTCAACTGGCTGCACATGAAACTGATGAATGAGGCATCTCTTGTTATTATTACTGTACATTTTATGGACTGCTCAATAAAGCTAAGATTTGATCAACCATGAGAAAAAATGAAAATCTTTACAGATGTACATTTTATAATCTGTTGAAATGTTCAGTAGAAGTTAAAATTAGCATTCAAACATCATAATCAGACTGATATCCTGGACGTTTAACTGACTTGATGTCGTACTTTAAAGCAGAGTAGTCAAACTCTATTTTAATCTGGGCCACATCATCACCATGGTTACCCTTAAAGGGATGGTTATTCTTCTTTTTTTTTTAACAAGCTATGTTGTCAGATTTTCCACTATTTCCTGGACTTGGTCAGGAAATTTTAAAAATATAGTGTAGTTGCAAATAAAAACAAACATAGTTGTAAAATAAAAAAAGTAAAATCAAAACACAAATTCACTATTCTGTTTCAAAATAGTAAAGTTTGCAATATCACGTCTTGTGTTTTTTTTGTGATAACATTTCAGATTTCACAAAACTGTGACCTTTATCATAAAATTAAGACTTTTGTACTAAAATCACATTTTTTTGTTAAATAACAAATTGAAAAGAGTTTGCAAGATTGCGACTTTTTATCATTTAATCACAAAATCTTTACATTTTTAACTCAAACTGAATGTTTTTGCTGAAAAATATCAACCTTTTGTTTGGCAACTGTGCCTTAGATATTAAATGTCCCCTATATTTATGCTGCAATCATTTGTCTTCAACTGTGCATTTAAAAAGAAACTAAAAAGAGATGAAAACAGAGGTCTTAGATCACTTTGGAAGAAATGTCAAAGTTAAAATATTAATGATTCTTTATTATATTTTTTGTCAATCTGGAATGTTAAAGTTTTAATCTTTAACACCTCTGAACTTTGTTCCAAAGTTACTATTTGTCTAGCGGGGCTTCAACTGCATAACAAAGCAGCATCAAACTACTCCAACCAGCACAATATAAGTTCCTTTTCACTGAGTCAACATCTTCACTGTCAATGCTGTAGAGAGCAGAATGCACATTTAGTTGTTTTTTTTTTTTCCTTTTTTTTTGTGCTGCACTGGAATCTGTGACCTTTCTTATAGAACAGCTGTGAAGTCAAGTGACAGAGGAGCCGGAAACTGAAATGTCCTGACATTAAAACTGCTCTGCGCTGAACCCTGCTCCTCATATGCTCGCTGCGTTCTGTGACCAAACTCCATATACAGTATATTTTTAGCTCTGGAATCATTTTATTGCTCTCAATTTGAGTCCCCCAACTGAGGATGACAGATGAATTAAAATGATTTCATGTGGCTTTTCTTTGAGTTTTATTCTACGTGTTCGGTTAGTTGGCTACTCAGAAAGTTTCAACAGGCTGAGCCCTGTTATTCTGCGACAGTTTACACTTAACAATCTGTATTAGAGATTTCAAGGTTGTAGAAAAATTTCCACAGTCGTAAGGAACTCAAGTTTACGTTGGATCGCAGTTGTTCTGGGAAAGGTGGAAGTCGGAGGAAACTGGAGACAGTATTTGCCATGTCTTAAGCTAATGGTAAAAATAAAGCATGCAAACTGCAGTTTCAATGAACCAGATTGTCCTTCACTATAGAGTCAGATTGTGGTTGCACATCTGTGGTTTTATAGTTGTTAATTTAGATGTGAGATGGTGTCATACGCTGAAGTTTATGTCGATAAGAGTATAGTCAGTTTTAAATGGATGTGGATAAAGAATGGATGGACGTAGTAGCAGAATGTGCTCTTAGTACTATTTTAGTTTATTTCTCTTCACTGTTTTATCTGAATAGAAGCATATTCCATATGTCTTTAAAGTAGAAATGCAATATAGCGCTAAATTTCCCAGATTCAGTGATTAATAGTGGGACGAACATATTATTTACCAACCACACAGCATATTTAACTATGTCAGACAGTTGCTTCAGCTTATTAATGTTTTTGGGAAATTGCATTGTATGATAATGACAAGGGTCAATTAAAAAAAAAAAAAAGAAAGAAGGAAAGAAAGAAAGAAAAACATCTGGTCCTCACCAGACTTATTTCATTTTTTATTTTTTATTTAATAAAAAAAAGAAACACACACACACATTTGTGGAAGGGAAGAACATCATTGCTGCTTCCACAGGCTTTCAGATGGTAAGAAATGATTAGGGGATGCTAATCAAACACGTGATGAACTGATCATCAGCAGGTGTGACCATCTCTATAAACGCAGAGATTTAGCAGCTTTGGAGCATTCAAGCTTGTGTAAATACAATGTTCAGGAGGAAAGACAGTTAAAATGATCTTAGAGAAGTGATTGTTTCTGTTCATCAATCTGGGATACACTATTCATTAGATCATTATAGTATAATTAAAACAAGGATGTATTTGTGTGACGTGCTTAGAAGAGTTGCCATGTGTGAGCCTCTTCTTTAAGAAGAACATAGTTATTGCTACTAAAAGTTGCTCTACAAGCTTTTGAATCATGGGAGGTACTTTTCACACACAGTTTCTCTGAAATAAACAATGACGTGACGTATCATCAGTAAATTGTCATTTCTTACAAATAATGCCTTCCTTCCTCTATTGTCCATGTTTAATGGGCAGAAATGACCAGAAAAAAAGTTCTGTTTTGAAAACAAAAAAAAAACAGTGCCATCTTGCAGGATAAGCTTTGTGCTGAGAAACACATACAGTCCAGCACATTCGCAGCTCTAATGTGTTCATCATGTCTTTATCCCATTCTAGAAGCTGTTGTAAAATCCCGTGACTCATTATCATTGTATACCGCCTGCATACCACATGCCCACATATTCACTCAAACTCTGTATGTTGTAAAAGCGAAACACAGTCTTGAGTTTTATTCAATCTTCTGAAACACTGGAATTTTTGAAATTCTTCAAAAATGCCAACCACGCAGTGCCCCTGGTATACGGTTCACCGCTCTACATTTACCCTATTTAATGTTTAACAAACCTGAACCTTGAATTGGATGAAATGATTGATATTTAGCTTCTGGTGTCAGTCATACATGATCTAGATCTATGGTGTGCATCTGTCATCAACGCCTCCAAGTTTGTGCATCTTTGTTCAGTTTGTGAGCCAGGTGATGCATGTGTAAACTTGTTAAGGACTGGAAATCAAATGTGGTAGATTAAATGGCACAACAGAAAAGACGTGTGTCTCCCTGCAAAGTGAGAAAACACGGGTGTGGCAGAGAGATCTAATAAAGCAGGCAGCACGGCTGCAATAAGCTGAGTTAAGCAAGCTTGATTTCATCTATTAACATTGTTTACCACCTCCTTTATTATCCAGAGATGAATTGTGGGCCTCAGTGAAAGCTTTGCTAAACCAAACACAATTTAAGTCTAATGAGATTTAAATGCATTTGTTTATATTCGTTGTATTCATGATTATCTGAAAATCGAAGGAGACACAGACACGTAGAACTTGCTGTGAGGACGTGTGAGTCTATATTTTCCTTTTATGCTCGTACATATGAGTGGATTGATGGATCTGAGCCATAAGGTGACAAAGAGTTTGTTAGGGCTTTAAAGCAATCTGCTCACCGGTGGAATATTGGTGGAATTCCAAGGGCTTGGAGTACATCAGACATACAGGAAAAACAGCTGCTGCTGTGCCGAAGATAAGCTAAACTCTCCATCATGTCATGTGACAGCTCAGAGAGGCGCGCTGCACGCATCGATCTCCATAGGCTTTTCACCGCCTGTCAGGCTGAATATATCTGCCACTGGGAGAAAGGTAGCCCGAGGGGCCTGGAAATGCAGAAAAAGGGGATGCGAGTGAGATTTGGATGAGGAAAGAGTTAATAAGGAGGCAGAGTAAATATGAAAAGGGAGATGAGAACAAGTCTCGACTGAGCAAGTTGAGGTGAAAAAAAAATGAAGCAGGTAAAAGGGGGAGAAAAGCAGGGAAGGATGTCGCAATAGAGCGCCGTCCTCCCAGGAGACATATACCTCAAGGGAACGCTGTGATCACTGCTGTGCACGTGTGTTTGTGCGTGTGTGTGGGGGGCACAGTAGGTGGCGCCTGCATGAACTATCACACAGTTTATTTATGACGGCTCCCTGCTGATGCTTACAGAGACGGAGAGCAACCTGCTCGCAACTTACGTTCTCTCGGATGAGGTGGGTGTGTGTTTGCACAGTACCTGAATCAATAGCTTCAGGCCAAAATTTAGCTAATGTGTGGAAAATTATCTGTGCACATATGAGCAATTGTGATTGTTTATAAACAAAAAAAGGAAAAAAAAATAATCCAATAAAAAAGAGCTAAGTTCATTACTCAAGTATTACCAAGGGATGTTGTAAAATATGTATCAGAGAAGTGCTCGACTGCAGTTTTCTGTGACATAAACATTTTTCAACTTGGTTCTGCTACAATTTTTACATAATTGATTGAATGCAATTAAAGGAGCGGTGAATCGTTTCTGTTCAGCTGCATAAAGACAACTGCATGAAAATAAAAATGTTATTTTTTTCTCCCCCTTTTTAAGACGTTTAATCGTTAATGACGAGTTTGCTCTATACAATAATTGCAGTTTCAGAAGAGTCATTCAAGTCACATTTCACAACGTGAAATCGGTAGTTAAATAGTTTAGTGCATGTTACACTGTGCGACTGAACATACATTGAATCGTGGCTACAACTGAAGTAAACCTGAGTGTATTTCACTTTAATTTCAGCTTCATTAGCACTGATGACTTGAAGGTTAGCATTGTTGTCATATGTTTAGTTTGAAAAAAAAAAAAAAAAAAATTTCTTCCCCTTTCTGTACTGCTGTTGTTGCTAGGCTACTGTGCTGTGTAATTATGTTGCTTCAGGGTGTGTTCCTATTGGTTGGTTGGCTGACAGAGATCATAGAGGTAGGGTAGTCAGGGTAGACAATTCATCCAAATTTCTGACGCTGCTTGATAACTGTCTTTGGTTACAAGACGGTTCTATCTTTCATCTTTGCCCTTGTCCCATTGTGAGATCTACTTCCACCACGTTTTCATCTAAAATAGACCATTTTTCCCACAACTGCCCATCTTTCATTTCAGATGGCCAAAATTGTACAGTGTGAACTTGGCATACATCGTATGGTCCCTCCTGTGGGCTCACCAGCTGCAGGAGGGACCCTGCAGATCAGTTGGAATGGTTTTTTGGAAACAGCCGAAGGCATGGGCATTGGTGCATTGACTGAAACCAGGTCTTTTGATGTGAACTTCAACTCTTTGGTAGGAAAAGGAGCCTGAGCTTGTAACATGAGGTTGAGAGGTATCAACCGCAGCAGATGTAGCACTAGGTCTGGAACCATTACTTTACTTCTTTTTACAGATGCTTTTATCCAAAGCATGTGCATCTATATGCCAAATGGTTGTTCAGGCTCCCCAACCTTCCTGGAGTGCTGGAAGCTGCTCCTAATGGGGATTACTTCAGCGTTGATGCGGAAACAGTGATACTTGGGGGGGGGCATGATAAATATACAGCAAGTGCAATACAGTTGGTGCCCAGTTAGGTAGTGTGGGAATAAATTAACAGATAGAAAAGACAAACAAATGAATTAGTATAGTGGTGTATGAAACAATGGAAAAAGAGGAATCCCAAAAGTGCTGGTTTAAAATGCAGCACTGTAGGCTACGGTAAACACAGTCAGCCATTTCTGATCCCATTTAGATGTTGCTTTGTGATTTATCCTCGGCGTACTCTGACCAATCGCTGTTGAGTGTTGAGAGCATGTGAGAGGTGGGCATTTGAAAATCAATTGGGAATACTCTGCTCACTGCAAGGTAAAATATGAGGGAATGAAAGACTGGAATGAAAAGTATTTTATGCAATTTCAGCTTGACTTACAGAACTGTTATGTCAGTTGCCTAGTAACTGTATTACTTTGAGAATCAAGTGCAGAGACTCCAGTGAATAAGACTCCCACCATTTTTGCTTCTTTTTTTTTTCCTCTTTGCGTGTCTTCTCTTTTTCTCCATCAAGTGGTACATATTTATTCAGGTGTAGCAGCATGTAGAGAGTTGTAAAAAAAAAACTACAGTATGTTGTTCTTGTTTTTTTTTTGTTTTTTTTCCCCTCTCCATCTTTTGTCTCACGGGTTCTGAGTCATAGAGATCACAGAGTCATTGTTGTGGCAAGAAGCTCACACCTTGACAACAGAGATGAAAAACAGCAATAGAGCGAGGTCAGACAGGCTGAAGGAATATTTCACAAAGCCATCAGTCTCATGTGGAAAACCTTTTTTTTTAGTAGAGATGTAACATTCACTGCCCTATTTCTCTGCTGGCCACTCTCTCAACCAATGACGCAGCAACAAGGTGCAAAAAAAAAAATACTGGTGGTGTTTCCACAAGTGCATTTCTGTCTACAGAGGTGTTCATCCAGGGCAACATCATCACCATGGTTATCATGAAATGGGGAGGTTAGTCTATATTTTCTCCACATGCTATGTTGTCAGATTTCCCGCTAGTTCCTGGACTTGGTCGTATTTTTATTTTATTTTTTTAAGTGATTTTTTGTTATAAGATATCAAGTTTCATAAAATTTGCAAGTTTTATCATAAGATTGAGACCTTTGTAGTAAAATCACAATTAGTTTCTTGAAAGATCAAGACTTTTTAACATTTAATCATAAACTTACCAAAATTGTGACTTCTAATTTAAAATTAAAATTCTCTCTCCTTTTTTGAAAATAACTTTTTTGCATAAATTTGACATAAATTACATTTGTAAGTTTGCCCTTTTTTAAAATAATTTCAGCTTTTTGTCCTCAACTGATTTTTTTAAAATAAAAAACAAGTTTTTAACAAATTTTCTGCAAGCACTTGCTAAATCATGACTTTTTGACATAAACCAGCTGCTCTCCACCTCAATTGTTCCACTTTTTGATGTCAGCACTGAATCAAACAGGCAGCTGCTTTGAAACGTCTTCAGAAACATTGTAGTTATAAGTTTATGATTCTCTTTACACGCTCTCGCAGGCCAAAATAAAAATGATGTGACGGGCTGGGTTTTGCCCACAGGCCTTGAGTTTGACACATGTGGTCTACATGTAAGAGAAAAACAACAGTTTGATTGTTTAAACTAATCATTTGCCTATTGTTGTGTGTCACTCTTGATGATGAGAACCAGACATTTATGCAAATTAAGTAGGAAATTCACCAGAAATTGCAGGGTTTTTTTTTTTTGTTTTTTTTTTTTGTTTTCCCCTCGATCACCGTCTCACTCTCACTCGAGATGTGAATTAGTACTAACAAAGCATAATCGTCTCCATCAGCCACTGGAAATTGGCTATCAGGCTTTAATGGCACTTGCATATAACCAAAGCATTATCCACGTATGTGAGAGTCAAAAGAGTTTTCATCCCTGAGCAGCTGGGAAAATATCCCCCAGACTTGCTTTCAGGATTTTTCTGTTCCTCCTCTGACAGCCAGTTTAAAAGTCTGTATTTTGAAATTAGTTGTTGTTTACAGGCAGAACGGTTTATAAATCTGTAATCGAAACGAAGCCTCAGTAATTTTTATAACCTGAAGCAACAGTACCTGCAATGAGATTCTCTTTGTTCTCGCTGCCTCATTCGTTTTTCAGGCGCCGTCTCTTCGAGCCGTACACGTTTTCAGGCTCACTGGAGGCATTCCAATAGATCCATCAATTTGGCAAAGCAGTCGGTGTGAAGCATAGGCGTCGTTCCCTCGGGACGTGCACGCAAATACGACGACACATACACACAAGCATAGCAATGCACAGAATATGTCATTTATTGGGCTTCCTTGTCTGGTTTTACTGGCAGAATGTGTCCCTGATGATGATGCTCATGTGTTGGTTATGTCCTTGGTTCTGTAGTTTCCTTTGTTTTCATACATGGAGTTTATGGATAGAGAGCACTTCTAAATAATGCCTTATTTTCTGTTCTGCTTCTGCTTCTCGTCACTGATTGCAAAGCTGTCAGTCCCAGTGTAAAATGATGGTCGACCAGTTAACAAGCATGACTGTAGTTGGTCCTGATCACTTCCTTTCTTTATGTATGCCCTTAAAATCCTCCAGCCTTGTACAGTTTAAATGAAAACAAGGAGATTAAATGTATGATTTTTTTTTTTTTTTTTTGCTGTATTTTCTAGATGAAATCAAACGAAGCAGAGCAACCACGAGTCAACACCATGATACGTGCAGTGTGCCCGTTTCCTTACGGGTCTCGCAAGCTCATTAAAAGCAACAAGGTTACTTGCATGATCCAGATTATGCGACATGTCTAATTAAAAGGTTTCCACGCTGTAAGGTCTCATGTTGGCCATGAGCTAAATCAGGACATTTTCTATTGAGGCTGAACGATCAGGGATTGCAGCACATACAGGGAAGGTCTTTTTACATTGTATATGTGCGACAGATGTAGACACACAGTTCTTCCTACAGTTATCTAATTTGTTGGTCTGTCTTCTGTCTTTTCTCTCTTTGCTTTCTGACACCTCATTTGCTGTCCATCCAACCCCTCCCCCCTGCCCCTCTACTTTGGCACTGCAGTGACGGCTTCAAAAGGCAAAGTTCGAGGTGAGTCGTGCCTGCTGCTGCCTTTCTTTTCATTTCTTTTCTTTTCTTTTCTTTTCTTTCAAATCCTAAAAAAATAAATAAATTATAGTCCTTTTGTGTCTATACTGGTAGATTCTAAAGAGTTATTTTTATTTACTTTTTCATTATTAT
>JBAMYA010000006.1:4787071-4798878 GCA_037176975.1 Arrhamphus sclerolepis
GCATCACCATGGTAGGACCCAACATCACCATGCTATGATCCAGCATCACCATGGTAGGACCCAACATCACCATGCTATGATCCAGCATCACCATGGTAGGACCCAACATCACCATGCTAGGACCCAGAATAACCATGCTAGGATCTGCAGAAGGTGAAAGAAGAAGCACTACAGAAGGTTACATATCACATATAGTCTGGCTTGAATAACATCCTATATGGCTGGTTGCTTGACATTAAGATTTGCATTTAATCATTCAGCAGACACTTTATCCAAAGTAACTTACATGTAAGGGAGACCGTGTCATGCACATTAATTGCTATATCTACCATTTAAATGACAGCGCAAAAGCAGAATTCCCAGAATCAGTTGGAAAGAAGCACATAATTGTATGACTGAGTTTAGATAACTAGATGCTGATCCTGTAGTAACTCTGGCCAGGCATTAATGACATGAATTTTATTCTGGCAGCTGCTGATAGCTGGTGGAGGTCAACGAGTAATAGAGTGGTTCATCGAATACCAGACGCCCCCGACATCTGGACCATTTGTAAGAGTTTCACAGTGAAGGCTGGCAGACCAGCTAAAGAAACAACATAACCTGATTTCTCACTATGTTGTAAAGAACAGCAAAAAACTTTTTGGACTGGAAGTAGAGAAAATGGTCAGGAGTTTTTAACATAACTAGTGAGAGAAGGCTTTTTGGCAAGAGCTGTTAGCTCTACCTCTGAATACAATCAATGATGCTCGTGCTTCATCTTTTGATTTTTTTTTTTTTTTAATTTCAAACCTGGAGCTTTCAGCTACAGTTCAAACTGATTAAAGTATTATTACTTGGAGCTATTTATCAGACTTTGAGCTGCTTTCTCTGGAGCTACTAAAGTTTTTTATACAACTTATTTTCAAACATATTCACCAAGGACTAAATTAATGTGCTTCAGTCATGGCAAAGCTTTTGTACTATAAGGAGGCTACACCTCAACACAAAATCTCTCCATTTAGTGGAGAATATGTGCTTTGAATACATTATACACAGAAATCAAATATAAAATAATCAGACATGTTTTACGTGCTTGGACTTACAGCTCAGATTTACATCATTACAATCTCAGAGCCAAACTGAAGAGCGTTAGTCAGATAGTGAATATTAAAAACAAACAAACAAAAAAAAAAACATTTTACCATGGTGATGGATGGATGTGAGAAGACGTGTGTAACTAAACATCCCAGTCCTCGCTACGCTGGGTCCTGCCAGGAGAACTTTACTCTCTTCTCCACTCACCAACATCACCATGGCAGGACCCAACTTCACCATGGTAGGACCCAACTTCACCATGGTAGGACCCAACTTCACCATGATAGGACTGAACGTCACCATGGTAGGACCCAACATTACCATGGTAGGACCCAACTTCACCATGCAAGGACCCAACTTCACCATGGTTGGACCCAACTTCACCATGCAAGGACCCAACTTCACCATGCAAGGACCCAACTTCACCATGCGAGGACCCAACTTCACCATGGTAGGACCCAACATCACCATGGAAGGACCCAACTTCACCATGCGAGGACCGAACATCACCATGCTAGGAATAACCATGGTAGGATCTGCAGTAGGTGAAAGAAGAATGTTATAAGAGCTTGGACTTACAGCTCAGACTTACAGTCATATATATCTCAGAGCAAAACTGAAGAACAGTAGTCAGACAGTGATGGTTAAAAATGAAAATAAAATAAAAAATAAAGAAACACCGCGGTGACGGATGGATGTGAGAAGACACAACCATGTGTGTAACTAAATGCCCCAGTCCTCGCCCTGCTGGGTCCTGCCAGGGGAACATTCCTCCACTCTCTGCTCCACTGACCAAGCAGAACTGCTGTACACTGAAACCGAGCTCTTCACATCTGTGTCTATGAGCGTGCGCGCCACCATGACTCTGTGTTCGTCCACTGGGAGGCAGTCATGTGTGACGGCCTGGTCACTCAGACCATGGAGACTTATGTAGCAAGAGCAAGCCAGCTGTTCAATTCGACCTCATGTGGAGACACACACACACACACACTAACAAATGAAAAGTGAATACTGAGAAGAAACAGTCAATATATGGTGTGTGCTGTATATACTGCATAACTCATCCCAATGTCTGTGCTTTCCCTGCTTTTACATTGTCATACTCTTAACTATTATTAGTCCTCGTATACTCACAAATACACACACTAAGTAGCAGGGTTGTGGATGATATGCCATGACATTTGAAAGGGGATAATGAGATGAGTGTGACTGTAATTTCTCAGGTGTCATGGGCTGATATGAATAATACAGCCTATTTTGCTGCCCATCTCCTCCACGCTGGTGCTGTCAACTTTTTTTTCTTTCCACAAGTCCTCATGTTTTTACTCTTACCTTAAAAAAAACAGTGTTTGTGAACAATGGAAAGAAAGTTGTTGGTGAAAAGGAGGGAAGCTTTTTATGGGGTTTTTGCATGAGTTTTGCACACAAAGGCAGTTACTTCACTCTGTCACGACTCAACTATCAACTTTCCAACAGCCAGGGACCTGTAGCGACTCTCTAACATCCAAATCACTTTCATAACAATAAATTTCCTCTCGAAGAACCAAAAAAAAAAAAAAAAGATTGATCTTTCCTTTTTTTATTTTCCGTGTAATGATTTATTTACTGTGTACAATTCTTTCTCTACTCTCATGCTTTGCATGTCGGGGACTCCTACGGCACTGCAGGGGGGTCCCTGAATTATTCACAGATTTTTTTTTTTTCCCAAGTCCCTTTTTCATTCTCTTTTTCCTTCATTTTGCAGGGTGAATGTGTGTCTGCTTGTCTCTTTGTGTTAATGTATCAGTGCGGTCTCTCGTCTTGCCTCTCTTTCTGTTTTATTATTCTCAGACAGCTGTGCGGCTCTGCTCGAAAGGGAAGAGAAATGACAGGAGCTCAGAGCAGTTGTTAAAAAAACCTTCTCTACTCCTTGCTTTGTTTTGCACTGTTCCTCATACCTTCACTCTCCCACCTCACTAATCAACACTTTGATTTCCTCTCTTTGCCTCTCTCCTCAGATCCCAACGCCCTGGGCCAGCACGGCACTGACCACGCTTTGATCGGAGGAGTGGTGGCCGTGGTGGTCTTTGTCACGTTGTGTTTAATCATCGTTCTGGGAAGATATTTGGCCAGGCATAAAGGTAACACTCAAACTGAACCAGTGGAGCATGTCTCGCTTGTCCCATTGAAGTGCAGTGGAGTCGTTCACCATTTCACAAGTTATAACTCTATGCCGCAACTGAATGAAAAAAATAGAAGTCATGCACGGTTGGGGGATGTTTTATATGCGCTTTTGATATGCAGTACAACGTAATGAATCACAGGGTTAGTGGGGACCAAGGCAGCTGAGTTCATGGCAGCTGAAACCTGCATGGTAAAACGTTTTGCATTTGGAGCAGAGATAAGAAATGGTTCTCCATTCACCAGCATATTTTAATTTGTCAGATTTTAGGACACTAGATACCACTGACTGTAATTTTCGAGCGCAAGCTGCACTGGAAGCATTTTCTGGGATGTGAACTTTTAAAAAATAGTTATTTTCTAGTTATTCAGCAAAATTAGCACAATTGGCCTTCAGACCAAATTTCACAAAGGTTTTCAAATGGTTTTAAATTTCCAAATCCATCATAACACCAGAAGGGACTTCCTTTTAACCAATCAAGCATGGGTCTTTACTCAGCAGATAAAAACTGATTAGCCACCAAAGAGGACATCCCAGAGTGTTTAACTGTATCTTACAAGACCTTTAATTTATTAACGTGAAACAGTGGACCTCCTACTGAGATTGATTTAAAAAAAAAAAACAGAATTACTTATGCATACTGAAGAAACCAAAGAATGAGAAGTACTAAGATGGTTGCACTGCTGGTGCACCGCGACAGGGACAGCTTATCAAAGCGTCATGCATTCATTTGTGCTGTAATATAATTGTTTATACATCTGAATACTTTGTACTAACCATGACCACCATATCAGCATACCACACTGTAAGTGCAGTTCGTTGGATGTGGTTTTGAAAAAGGTGTTGTTTAAAAGTAAAATATGGATGCAGCCAGAGTGATGTAGAGAATCCTAGAACCTATTTTTTTTCTCTTTTTTTTCTGTGAGTTACTTCTAAAAAAGTTTGAGGGTTAATGTTTACTTAACTGTGGAATTATTTCCAGGACCATCAGAAAAACATAAAATTAGCTCATTACACCATAATGACCTGCGGGGAAAAAATTGTATCAAATGCATTTGATGAGAGAACTTGTCAAAGCGCTTATCAACCATGGTGGCTGCTATGCGCTAAACAAGTTCTGTCATCAAGACTTGTGTTGACTTGCGACTTGACTCAGGACAAAGACTTGAGACTTACTTGAGACTTGCAAAACAGTGACTTGGTCCCACCTCTGTTATTATTTAGTATGTATTTGCAAACTGATGACATATCATTGCAGACCCATTATTCTTAAAATAATTATGCATAAAAACTCTGTCTTGCAAGAAGACTGCGAAAGATGGATTGTGGGAAATCCTGAGTAAAAAGCAAAAGTTTAGAGTTTCGCTCTGTGAGTTGCATCAGATCATTTTTGAGTGTCACTGATAACAATCGCTGTTTTCTGCTCCTGTGGAGGCTTTTACACACTTACTTTCATGTATTTACACATGTGAAACCGTCTCAGCTTCTCATCAGTCTGTTTGTGAATAATGTAGCGCCGCTGATGTTTCTTCAGATGTGCTTTTTGCCTCTGGCAGCCAACGCCACGCAGGGCTGCTCGGTGTTTGTTTTCCCTGAAATGGCTTTGTTTATGGTTTCAACAGGAACGTACTTGACGAACGAAGCCAAAGGAGCGGACGACGCGCCTGACGCCGACACAGCCATCATTAACGCTGAGGGCAACCATGCGCACGCGGAGGAAAAGAAAGAGTACTTCATTTAGACTGCAGGGGGAGCTGTGGAGCTCTCCCCTTTCTGCCCGTCACTCTCTGTATCTCTTATTTTCTCTTTCTGTCTCCCACTTTTATCGTCCAACAAGGTGTCTGTGGGCAGAGAAGTCCCCCATGCTTTCTCCTGTTACTGTTCAGTCCATTTCTTTCTCTTATATACTGTACATTCACCCTTTATTTTTAGGGGGTTGTTTTTGTTTCTTTTTTTTTTGTTTTATCATTTTTGGATGATGTTTTTGAAAGGCAGCTTGCTGTCCCTTTCCTTTACATTTCTCCTCGTCCTTTGACATGAGCTTCTGGAAATCTGTATATCTACCATGTCGGCTTCTTACACGACTCGTCTTTTCGTCTTTTCTCCCGTTTCCCTCTGAACCGACACGCAAACACACGTTGTATCCCGTGTTCACACACACATATCATATCTCACATCAACACGGTGCCTAAAAACACAAACGCCATTGAACTTCTGTCAATGCCTTCATGTATTGTCTGTCAGTAGCAGTGTAAATGCTTTGTAGACCATTTCATTGCTTAGCACACAGCTTTTTGATTATGCATTGCAACTTTTATTATTTGAATGAAGATCTGTGCTGTTTTACGCCTTATACATGTCTATCACACCATTCATGGTACTTTCAGACGATCCACTGCTCCTGAATCCATCCCCTCTAAATAGACTTGTAATTAAACAGTCGACTCCTTGTAAGATAAGAAGAAGGTTTTGTGTTACACTGTAGCAAAGGTTTGTCAGATAAGTGTATAATATGGGTTTCACTGTTTCGGTAGGAGTGATAAAGGGTAGTCTGGTGTTGCTTAGAGCAGCGATCACACGCTAAAAGTATGTGACAAATGCTAGATGAGTCAAACAGTTATATAAATTAAATCTGCTTTCCCTGTGAATTCTGGGACTTTCCTGCATTGAATTCTGGCAGGAGGCAGTTCAGAGAAACTCCTTTAGCTTCATCCTACAGTAGTTTGTGTTTTACACTAAGGGTTGACCAGAAAGACTTAATCTTTATGTTTACTTTATGTTTATATCACAATGAAAAGATTCAAGGCTTAAAGTGGGGGTAAGGGATTCTACACAATCTCTTAGTTGGGGATCCTCTCAACATGTGCTTGCTGCAGAAACAAGCAAACACAAGCAACACAGCCCTGGGTGCACAAACTGATCCATAAACAGAGATGCTGCCCTCCAAACCATGACTAACACTGCTCTAGCCAATCACAAACAGAGGGAAGGTTTATGCTTGTGCATGGGGCGGGGGGCTAACTCAGTGTTTTGTTAATGCTTTGTTTCAATTATCAACGGATGTAAAAAAAAAAAAAAAAGAAAGAAAGAAAGGAAAAATCACTTACTCTGCCTTTAAGGAGTTGCTGAAATGTACAGTGAACCATGAGATGTTACTACTACACAAAAACAAAGGAAGTTACAGTTTGTACCGGAAATCTGGTGTTTAATTTCCCCCCCCTTTTTTATGCACATCTTTCAGTCATTTTAAGGTGCAGGCAGCTGTCAGCAGTTACTGGCTTATAAATGAAAATTAAGTCATTTAATTCCTTTATTCAAATACTGATAACGCCAATTTGACTGCCACATTCACGTCTATGTTTGACTAACTTCTAAGAATTTAGTTGAACTTTTTTTTTTCTTCCATTCAGTCACTCTTCAAAAAAAAAAAAAAATTAAAAAGTGAAGAAATGAAGTAATGAGTGCTGGGTCATAGATCTGCAGGGGCCTCATTAAAAAAATAAAATATAAAAATATATAACTGGAGACAAATAAAGAAGCACAAAAAAAAAAAAGAAAAAAAAGAGTTGCTGTGTTCCTTTGCCAACAACTAGGTTGTCTTGGGAACGCTTCTTCTACTCAGACGTGAAGCAGAGAGATGACGAAGCTTTGATTCAGTTCTGGAAGAAGAAAAGTGAATCTTTTTGAAAATGTAAGCTAAATCATGTTTTTATATTTAAGAGACAAAAAAAAGGGGTTTCTAATATTTTTGGCTCCCTGCTGTATATTGTGTCTGCTAAAATGTGGTTGATTGTGAAAATTGCTGTTAAATTCTGGACTCCTGTATTCCTTCAAATTTGTATATTAGCCACCTTATCTATTTACGTTTTTTTGTTTGATTGTTTGTTTAGCTTTATTTTCATATTCCATTGCATAAATTCTTGTTAGAAGACTTTGAAAACCAATGTGGACTTTTGTTTTTGTGCGAAGCATGTACATAATGTGTAAGAGCTGCATTTCTGTAACACACATCAGCATGTTTTTGTTTTAGCTTTTTCATGTTTAATTTATTTGCACTGAAGTTATTGAAAAGAGGACCACAACGAGGGATTATTAAGTTTGTGGTGCTGCAGATCTAGAGGATAAACGCTAACGCAACAACGTGAGTCAAATTTGGGAGGACGGTAGTGATCGTTTGCTGCTTTAACACGTGTAAATAAATGAAACTAAACAGGCATTTTTCTCTTTGGAGGAAAATTCAGTGAGATACTTGACATAAGAAAAAAAAAATTACACCAAGTATTGACACATTAAGTCAACCATAACACAGTAAACAACTTTATTTCTCTTCATCCATCCCTGGCGTTCTTTCATCAGTTTGCAGAAATTTGGCTGACTTATGCTCCTGTGGAAGAGCGATAAACACCTAAAGACTTAAAAGCTAGGCACTAATCTATTTTATTACCAAGGGCAATTAAAAAAGGGGGACCAGCTGTTTCCAATTCGGTGGCCAATTTACAACATTATGCAAATAAGGTCAGAAAGTAAGGTCTTTCTCTATGTTTTATAACTCAAGAGCTGCTGAAGTGAATCACAAGTTGGGAATTATTAGCTCGATGTGAGCTTTGATTTTTTTTTTTCGCCCGTCACCACTGAAGTAGGATTTAGGTTGTATGCTACAATAAAGGTTGAATATCATCGACAGATCCAGAATAAAGTGTTGTAGACGAGCTCTGGCCTGAAGAAATCTCATCTCTGAAGTGTGTGTGCGCAGATGCTTTTGTCACAATGATGTAACGTCTTCTATTTTTTACTTTTCTATCTCGTCTTAAAACTCAGATGGTGTCAAACAGATTTTTCTCATGCTTTCGCACCTTTAGATCAGTCTTAGGAATGAGACGAGTTGTCATTATAAAGACTTTTTTTTTTTTTTAAAACATACCATTTAGCCTACTCAATTATGCACTTGGTATTTCCTAGGAATTCTATCTTTTTTTTTCCAAAACCTTCTCCTTGAAAATCTCATGTAAATATTACTTTTGATGTGATCGTTATGAGTTGATTTAATTGCAATGGCTTTTTATGACCACTAGGCCTGTCCTGGTTTTTACAGCTCGCTTCATATCGCCATTCACTATTTTTACTATACACATTCATCAACGACTTTGTTTTATAGTAGTTGTCTTTCTTCGTTGTTGTCGATTTAAAATAAGCTTTAAAAAACATTGCCTTCCTGGTTTTCAGTTTATAAAGGTTTGGTTAATATTCACTCAATCATGGGCCTCTAATTTCATCTTGGCAGCAAGTCAGTAATAGGACTAACGTAGTTGCAGTGCCATTTTCATTGGACAAAAGTCCATTTTCTTGGATGGTGTGTTTTTATTTGTTGTGTTTTTTTTTAAATATAATTTCCTGGCTCCAAAACAAGCACTCTTTTCCTTCTGCTGAAGGTGCGCGTTGTGTGACAGATTAAGCGGTGCAACATTGGCAGTAATTTTGGCATGAAATTGCACTCAATTCTGTGAACAATTTAACAATTTTCATGTTGGCAGACGTAGCAACAGACTGCAGCAAAATTACAAAACTCTTTTTTTTTTTCCTCTTTCACCCAAAAAAAGATGCAAAGACACAACTTTTAATCTTTGCAGTCTTTTGGATTTCAGTTAAATGTGCCGGGATGTGTGAATTACATTTTGAACATTTGTATTATATGTGTGTGTGTATATATACATATATATGATCCTCCAGATCAGGAAGAGCCAGTTGAGGAGGTTAGTATGCCTCCCTGTAGATCACATAAACTAACACATTCCATCTCTCAGCACATGCACCAGTACAGTAATGTTTAAATTTTTTTTTTTTTCCTTTAGCTGTTGGTTGCTTTTCCAGCAGTCGTCTTGCCTGTCCTGGTTCAGGCACACTGCTCCTAAACAGTGACAGCTGAGCAGCAACCACACCCACCAGACAGTGCTAGCCAGTGAAATCAAACACGGGGACTAAACTGTCCACATGGTGCAGGAAAAACATACTGGGAATATCAGGAGTTCATCTGGATGGCACATGACTGCTTGCTTACGCTGCACTGTAACCTTATGTTATTGTTATTTCTATCATTTTTTTAGTCTTTAAATTACACTGTAACCAGTCAGTATGTGGGCGGAGCATATTTTCTTTTGCATATCAGATTTGTGACCAGTTTTAGGAATTAGAGGTCTATATTAACTTGAAATATTAACCACTATCAAAAAGTGAGTGGATATAAAAGCAATGTTCTGTGGGCTATAATCTTGTTTGTTTTTTTACATTTATCATTTTAACCCATGATTTTATGGTATGGGTGACCACCAACATGGCCTGTTTGTCCAAACTCTCCTCCTCTGAACCTCTTTGCTGTAAAGTTTGGCTTCACTTCTTTACGCCTCTGCAACAGTCGGCCCAGTTTCCGCATCATCACTGTGTGACAGAGTCGGCATGTAATGATGTGCTGTAATATAATTTTTCATTATGTTGTTTCTTTTCTTTTGCATCTCAGGAATATATTTCATTTAGATTTTCCTCCTTTTGTTTGTTTCCTGTCTTTAAAAGCGGGGACTTGTGAGCACTTCTCCCTCCACTGGTTCCCGTAGGCTGACACGGTGTATTTGTTCGTTTTAAGATCACCACAATGTTAATAAAAGTTATTCAGTGATTCTTCAGTAACTCTGTCACCTTGCTGTCATTGGAATAAGACACACTCTTTTGATATGAACACTGACTTGAAGTGATGAGATTTAGAAACATGCTGCAAATAAGCTTGAGTGCCCAGACAGTTTTAGCAGAATCTGTTTTCATCATATGATATAAACAACTTTGTCCTCTGTCATGCTTTTTTGTTTGTTTTGGGGTTTTTTTTGTGCAGCGACACACATCTTTGTGTATACTGGTCTACGGATGGAGGGCGTTTGAAGGCACTGTCTCTCACTTAATGCAAAATATCCACAGTAAAGCTCAGTAAAGACCAGGATTAGAGCTAGACACATGTTAGTTCAGCTTCTGAAATAAGGGGTTTCATATCAAGCTGTACAGGCAGAGCTTGATTTGTTATTTGGCCCCCACAATGGAGGTGTTTCAGATTGTCTGTGGGATTTATTATTCAATTTAGAGGTTTGTATGTAAGAAAAGGAAATTGTTGAATAAATAGTTGCGAAAACAAACCTTTTTAAGTCTGATTGTCTTATCAAGTCTCCACCTGACTTTGGCATTTCTGATTTGGGAACTATGCACTGACAACACACAAGAGTTATTTCTGCTTTGGAAATATTTGAATTTGCCATCAAGCGGATGCATCCATGTACACACACACACACACACACACACATACTTGTAAAAACACATCTGCAGACACATGTTGGGGAAATTTTTGTGTCCGCTCATGTGGAGGAAAAAAAAATCTGATTCAGCCAACAAACTGTGGTAAAGATCATGTAATCAGTCTTTAAAAAAAAAAAAAAAAACACTGTGTGCATATATATTAATTGTTAGTGTCAAAACCTGACAAAACCTCTTTTTTTTTTTCTTCTTTTTTGGGAAGTTGGGTATGTGCAGTTTAATCTCACAGAAGACATCAGGGCAGGGAAGAAGAACGTACCAAACTCACAGGGAAAGGACAGGAGCCGACAGTAACCCTGGTCCGATGGTTAACCACCAGTGGGTTGGAGCAACATGGGCCTGCCCCCCAGCCCCCCCACCCCCAAGGCACCACCACAGCCCACCCGGAGGTTAAGCCCTAGCAAGAGAAGAAGTTATGGTCATCTTTATGTTTTCTAGCAGGGCTACTCTTACAGACAGTCCGGCATGTAGTGACAGTGTGACCTGCAGAATCTGGCGAGTCCAAGGATGAGGCCTGAGCAGGGAATCACGTAATGGCAGTAAGAAAGCAGGTGCAATCAGTCCATCTGTCATGAATAAATACGACCTGGAGAGAATCACACTTCTGATTCCTTCACTGATTGAGAGTTAGGGGTCAGTGAAAAACCCAATTACTTCTCAATCAACTGGGGCAGCTTTGTGAACTGGCACAGGAGTACTGTGGGAGGCCAGAAATGCAAAATGCTACTTTGCATAAATTATTTTTATCCCGCTTCATTTTAAAACGGGTTTTGCAGCCAAAATCATTATGTTCAAACTTTCCTTAATGTGTGCATTTTTGTTTAAAAAAAAAAAAAAAGTTTTTCTTATGTGTAGCATTCCAGGGTTGACTTATAACTGGAAGTATGGAAGAGACAGGTAGGATGACATGCACCAATGGACTCGAGCGCATCCAAGATGAGCTGTCACTGAAGCTGGAGCCTGCAGTCAGTCAGGCTTCCTGCCAAACCTTATTCTCAATGTCATTCTAGAGTGAATGCAGTAGTAATAATATTTGAAAAAAACATTTATTTTATGAAACATTTTTATTCATTCAGCTGTGAGACAAATCTGAGAATTTTCTTTGCATGTTAAATATCAGCTCCATCATAATGTTTCTCTTTACTGTGCTTCCTTCATGTGAAGAAACTGATGTCTTATAACTTGACTGCTATTCACAAAGCTCTTGAGAAATGCAACATATATA
>JBAMYA010000006.1:4798978-4825031 GCA_037176975.1 Arrhamphus sclerolepis
AGATAGATAGATAGATAGATAGATAGATAGATAGATAGATAGATAGATAGATAGATAGATAGATAGATAAAATAGATTTTTTTATTGTAATCTATAACATTCAATAAACTTTAAAAATGAAAAATTAAATTAAATAACTTCAACTTTTTGTCCTAAAATTGTTCGTTTGTTTTTAAAAAGTGAATTTTACAAAAATCACAATTTTTAACAAAAATTAGCAACCTTCTGTTGTAAAATCTTTTTTAAACGTTTGACGTACATTTAACATAAACCAGCTGCTCTCCACCTCTGTTATTCCACTTTTTGATGTCAGTAATGAATCAATCATGTTGAAATTTCATCAGAAACATTCCAGTCATAAGTGCATGAATGTCTTTGCACTAGCGGGACAGATAAAATGAAGTGGCGAGCTGGATTTGAAAGAAGAAGCTGCCAGCACCAAAAAAAAGGCTCACTTAGAAACTCTGTGTGTGTCCATTTTTCACTCTCTTTTCATTTCAAAATAGCTTGAGCAGCACCACCCATTCACACAAGCACAACTTGATTTTTACACACCTTATAAAAGCCAATTTCCATACTTCATCATGCTCCATGGCACCATCAAATGAGCTCATTATAAACCTTCGGGATTACAAATCAAAGTAATTGGCAATTAGGATTTACCTAATTGTTAGAATCTTTAAGGATCTGATGCTTTCTGGCTCAGTTTGTGGTGCTGCATGGCTCTGTTTACCTGTTTATCAGGTCCTGATGGCTGATGTGGAAGAGTAGAACCAACGGAATCAGAAATGGATACTCACCATGGTCCATGCAGTAACTGAGCCAGACACCATGAAGCAGTACATAAGCTAAATTTCAGTTTTGATTTGGCATTTTATTTGAGCTTCTTAAAAGTGATGCTTGAAAAATACTTTTCATAACATTCGAGGCAGCTTCAACTTACTTTGTCTCAAGGACGTTTATGAGTCAAGTGCTGAAGTGAAGATGACAGCTTGGTGTGATTTAAAAGCAGATACAAATATTTTTACCATTTTCACTGCTTTATCCTGATTACTTTTTTATTTATTTATTTTATTTTATTTTATTTTATTGATTCATTCCAGACCATTCCAAAACCATTGCATGAAATTTAACACATACCAACACATACAAAAACTTTAACACTAATATGAATCTATCTATATATACACATACATACAGAACCCCTTATAAATAAATCTATACAGTAAATAAATCTATTTTATATAAATTTACATATAAACAAAATAAATAAATCTATGCCCAATGTGCACACCCTCATTGATACATATACATCTATATACATAGGCCTACATATGAATACACATGTAAAACATTTCCATTGACTAATGTGGCACCAGTACTAACTAGAACTGGGAAAGATCAGATCTCACCCACCTGTTAAATTTACAATCTTAACACACACAAAGCTCCAACATACCTGAAAAAACTCTAGTAGAGCACTTTGCTCCCTGAATGCAGGTTTATTTGCTGCTCCAAGAGTCTGTAGGACTAGAATGGGTGACAGAGCCTTTAGCTGTTTGGCTCCTCTATTATGGAATAAACTTCTGGCCTTGGACCAAGAGGCAGACTCCCTCTCTACATTTAAGGTTAGGCTGAAGACCTTCCTTTTTAATAAAGCCTTTAACTCTGTAGTCTCTTAGACCATCCCTGATTTATGTTGGTATACGCCTAAGCCGCAGGCAAGACTCTGTCTCTTGTTCCTCTTTTCTCAGTCTCAGATTGTCCCAGATCTGAAAATTTAAATAGCACAAACGCTGTTGTTCTTCTGTAGTCTCTCTTGCTTCTCCTTCTACGGGTCTTATTGTGGTGATTTACCGCCCTACCATGGTGACTTTAGGTCCTTCCATAGTGATGTTGGTTTCTACCATAGTTATGTGTTTCCTACTGTGGTGATTTTGAATCCTACCACGCTGATGCAGAGACCTACAATGTTGATGTTGGTCCTACGATACTGGGTCCTACTATGGTGATGTTGGGTCCTACCATGGTGATGTTGGGTCCTACCATGGTGATGTTGGGTTATACCAAGGTTGATTCTGGGTCCTACCATGGTGATAGTGGGTCCTGCTATGGTGATGTTGGGTCCTAGTATGATGGCAGAACAGTACTTCAAAGGTTCAGTTGGATCTTGGTTCAGCTGGTCTTTCTGTGTGGAGTTTGCATGTTCTCCCTGTGTCTGTGTAGGTTTACCCCGGCTACTCCAGTTTACTCCTGCCCCAAAAGATATGTTGTTAAGGCTAATTGGTAACACAAAATTATGACTTTGATTGCCATTTGCAACATTTATTGTGACCTATTCGCTGAAATACATAAGGGAAAGTATATATAAGTACACATACAAAAGTATCACCTTTTGTATGTGATTGTCATTTTAGACTGACATTAATCTGTTTTTACAGTAACTAAGAACAAACAAACTAGTGATTCCAGACTGAAATTAACACACTGGTTGTTTTTCTTAGATGCTTGAAGGGCCAGAATGATGTTTGTTGGAAGGCTGTTTAGAGTATTGTAGGTTCCCACAAGTAATAAATAGAAAACAAAAGCTTGCTTTTTTTTTTCCTTTCAAATAAATTTCAAGTTTTTTGCATTAACAACAGCCAACCCCAGATTGTTGGTGATCTTGGCCTACACCGGGAATACCACTGGATTCATAGGAGGAAAGAGGAATTCAATTTGTCTACCGTTTAAAAAAATGATGGCATTATTCTCTCTGTTCCTGGCTACTGTATCACCTTACTGTCAGTCATATACCAAAAATCACTTTCACACCTCAGCCTGGCTCAGAATTCAGTTGCTGGATTCAACAGGGGACAAAAAAGTCCAATCCTCGCTTCTTTTCATTCTCTCTGTTCTTATTTTCAGAGCACGACTGGCTCTTGCCCCGAGCTGCGCAGCAGAAAAACACGATCCACTTTGCAGCCTTTAGGTCTTCACATAGAGTCGTGTCTGCTCCAAAGTCGAGCCTCGATTTTTCCACCAGTCCCTCTCAACCTTGGAGACACCTACCAAAAGACAATAAGGCTCACAAGACTGCCATTAAAATATTCCTTCAAAATTATCTATAATTTCCATAATTGTACAAAATCTCGGGTATATCCTCCCTGAGGCTGGCATTCCAGTCTGAATCACAACTGTGGATCAAATTTCCTGGCGTGAATGACCCAAACCGATGGATCTAAATGCAGGATTTGACTTTGATGAGCTAAGCACACCTTCTGATGTGTATGTTAAATTTCTCGTTACTTTGCAGTGTGATATATCTAAATGCCCTTGGGCTCAGCTATGAAAAAGCACTAGCCTCTCTGAAACACTGCGGCCATTTAAATAGCACAGTAAATCAAATCTTGCCACAGGGAGTGGAAGCACATTTTCTTAGTTTCTATCACGATATACAGAGCATTTGTACAATATATAGACACGCCTCAGGGTTTCTCTAAATTTAGTGAACAGGGTATGATAGAGATGCAAGTTAAGTGAACTTTTGAGGGTTAATTGCCTTTTCACTGAGTCATAAATGGGTGAATATTTCAAACCCAACAACCTTAGATAACCATAACGCTGCAGAGTGAACTGCACATCTGGTTCAATTGCAGGCGTTAACTCATACGGCTAAAATAATGTCTGAAGAAGATCTGTGCTGTTATTTCCATGTAGGCTGCTCATGTTTTGGTGTTGGCTGATTAAATCTGTATGTGGAAGTTTTCTGCTCGGGGAAAAGAACACCAGCAGCTTTATTTGTCGGCTGGTACTCGACTGTGAACTCAGGCAATGCCTCTGAATACTTCAGAAACATCAGAAGGGGTTATTATTGCCTTAAAATGAACCCATAAAATGTTTATTCTCCTTGCAGTTCATAGAAAAAAACAACAACTTTTAACACATACAAGTAAAGAGAATATGGTTTGCACATTGAGCCCATTTCCAAATAGTATCAAGTATTCTCATGCCCCCCCCTCCCCCTGATTTTCTTGTTTTAATGAATTTACTTTATTTTCAGATCTACTGACTGTGGTTCTGAATCACGGCTCACGTTTTTGAACACAGCAGCCTCAGTCACCTCATCTTCAGTGTCCTCCACCACTGCTGCAACGCAGCGGCTGTAATAGAAAACTATAAAAGTCTGTACGTGATGACAGACTAATAACAGCTGATTTAAACTATGGCACACCAAGCAGGCTTTTACAGTCATAATGGCTAATACAAATGCATGTCCAGGAGCCAATAAACCCAGGTCAATAATCATTGTTTATTGCATTCATTATTTGAAAACAGCAAATCTTAATAAAATTGATCCTTTTCCATGTGAGCCGAACACCAGCTGAGGAACTGGCCTAGCTGGTAAAGTACCCTGCTTTGTTTTCAGACAAATGAACCTGATAAATTCCTTGGTTCACTTCAATTTCAGGTATTGATCACAAGCTGAGCGGGATTTCAGTTTCCCACGATGGAAAAATACTGGAGAAAGTCAGATACCGAGAGATACAAAATGACTGTAGGATTAAGTTCAGGAAAACTTGACATCTGGAGTCATGGCGACAGTTACGTGTGCTCAGATATGCCCCGAAAGCACAAATGCTGCCTCATTTTGAGCCAGAACTAAGTAGTTGTCTGCAGTGTTGCAGAGTGGCATGACCAAGATGGAAGTAGCATAGCCTCTGCAGATGAGTCAAGGGAAGCCAAATGAGAGCTAATGAGGCTAATGGCTAATTATGAAGTAACCAATCAGGTCACAGAGTGAGTGATGACTGCTGTGACTGGCTGCAGGTAGGATGACCTAAAAATGTTACATTTTTAGGGGAAAAAAAAAGTTGAGATTACAGAAAAATATGCAATTTTATTACTTTAATTTTAACTTTTTATGCCAAAATATTGTAATTTTTAGTTAAAAAGTCAAAATCTTCTGACATTTTTGTTTGTATGATTAAAAATTCTGGTGGCAAAAAAAATCCTAAATCTAAAAATTTGCAATTTTACAATAAAATGTGATGGCGTTCTTTTTGTCATTTTTTTTTTTGCAAAAGAGAGCGCAAAAAGCCGATTAATTAAATGACCAATTAAATGATAAAGGTTTTGGCAAGATTTAAGAATTCATGATAAAAACTACCCACCCACCCCCTCACAGCAACTTTCAGGACATCCAACAACAAAACTGTTTGAAGAAAAAAAAAAAAAAAAAAAGAATAAATGACCCTTTAATGGTAACCATGGTAACAATCTGGCCCAGGATGAAATAAGAGCTTGACACCCCTGGTTTAGTAGAAAGACAAAGACTCAAATCTTTGGAGTAATTGTCCCTAATTAATCATTACGTCAGTTCTTTGCTAATAAAGTAACAAAAGACATTTTCTTGAAACACAAATGTAATCCCTGCAGGTAATTCTCCAGACAGTCCACAACAGTGACTCCAACTCGTCTCTGTGATCACACTGCCATCTGCAGGCAGAGGCTGACTGCTGTTGTGGCAGGACTGAGCTTCGCAGGACTGTACAGTAGTTCATAACATTTGAACCACTGCTTAATCAGGCAGATAATGAGCAATAAGACTGGAGGCTGTTGCTGTGAGTGTTTCTGTCAAAACAGGGGAGGGGGGGGGGGTCTCAGCATAAATATTTATGTCTGGCAAACAGATCAATGACGATTAAAAAGGTCAAGGGCAGATGATGATGGATGCTGGCTGTATGTATTGATAAATTCTGACCGCAATGATGAATTACGAAATGCACGCACACACCCTTGCGCAAACATAAGTAAGACAGCAGACCGAATGATGGGGATTAATTAATTGATCGTGCTTAATCTGTCATAATTAATTCCATAGGAACAACTGTGATGAGAGCAAGTCTCCATTAACAGATAAATTATTCAGCGTGAAGAGGTGGACCCAGGATAAATGAGTTTGGGAGAGCGGCGCAGCAGTCATGGACACAGGCTAATTACCGTCTTTTCTTGGAAACCAGTGCAGGTTACTTACAGCTGTATCGGCTCAGAAACACCGAGACTCAGTTCAAGGAAGCTCTTGGGTCTTGAATAAAGTCACCAAGAAACTATTTGCCATAACCGTTATATTGGTTAACCTGTGTACTTTAGATAAGAAGTTATTTCCACACATTTCCACACCTCTGCATGTGCACAGTTTGTTTGTAGCAGGCTGTGTTGAATCAAACACATTTCATAAATGAATATTATCCAGAGAATTGTATTTTCATTATTCAGGCACAGGCATTTGCATTTTTACATTAAAACCATCCCCGTTTCTCCCGCATGTCACTAATCAGACATAATTCTTTTGCACTCCTAAATATTAGGAAATATTGTTGAAATCCATCTCGGGCATGGCAATATTTCAAACATCCTTTTTTTTTCCTTTTTTTTAAGTTTGTAAAAAAAAAAAATTGCTTCTGTGCTTCTGAAATACATAATCATCTCTGATTTCCCAAATCAGACTCTCGTGCACACATGCCTCTGAAGTTTACGATGGCAAAGATAAAAGCGTCAGCAGGGGGGCTGCTGAAGCCGTGCATATGCAACACGGTAAAGCGAGCGTATATACGAACCGTTGGGAGCTGATCAACCCACACAAGCTGACTACACACACACACAAAAACTTTCAGAAGTAGGCTACAACTAGCACCAGAACTTGCTGTACATACATTTTCATTTGAAATTGGAAAATAATTCAAATGGTTTTCATGGAAATGTTCCTGTTGTGGTCACAACTGATCCAGCCCTGGTTTATTTTAAGGTCGACAGACTGCGTATTTAAAAGAACGTTTCTCTGCAGAGCGGGCAGGTGGACTTGTTGCTGGAGGTGAACCATTTATACTGTGGAAGAAAGAAGAAAAAAAGTTGGAGCTTGTTGCAATCACTAATCAAAAGATATTTAAAACACCTAATATTTATTTTCACACATCTCACCAAACATGCCGAGTGGAATTTCTTCTTGCAGGTGCGGCAGGCCTTCTTGGGCAGGGAGTAGTTGGAGCCGTGGATGACAGAGAAGCAGATCATGCAGTCCTCTATTCCTTCAAAGCGCTTGTCAACGTTGTTCTTCCACAGAGCCAAGCCCTCCATGATGCTGCCATTCTGAACACACAAACGCATGGTTACATGCAGGGTCTACATCCGGAGCCGATTCAGAAATGAATGCAACCTGATCTGCATAAAAGAAGTGAATTAACAAGCACCTACAACCAGGGATGCAAACACATGATGGTCAAAAAAAAAAAGAAAAAGAGAGAGTGGTCTGAACTAATCTGGAACGTGCACAAGCCCTGATAATAACACTAACACCTTTACGTGGGTGAAAAAGGGGTAGGCTACGATAAGAAAGTTTAAAAATAACACGACTCTTCGGAGCTGCATGATTCAGACTCGTCACCCAAAATGCTGTGAAGAATTGTGAGTCGCCGAAAAGCGAGCCGTTTGCATCCCCATACAACGGTACTGGAAGAATTTTAACTTCCACATAAATAAATTAAAACCATTAAACACATCTGTTTCAAATTTCCAACAACTTTAGTACAAACTCCCATGAAACAATCAGTAAGACAGATAAAAGGAAGGCCTGCTTTGCTTTACACACTGGCATATACGTTTTTCCAAAGTTATTCTTGGTAGTCTTCCAATCCACCCACAGATTTATATTCATGGGAAAAACGTTATAGTCTTCGCTCTCAATTTCTTTTAGCTGTGCCTAAAGTCTGAACTGAGATGGGGGAAGGGTATTTAAGTCTGCTGCTCCCTACAGTTGGAATCAGCTCCAAACTCACTTGAACCTCCAGGATCTGGTCTCATCGCATGATTTTAAACATAATTTAAATATTCTACATGGATCCACTTCAAGCTGTAGATATCATGACTCATCACCGTCAGCCATGATCACAATGACCTAACCTTTGAAACCTTTAAAGCTCTAACATAAATGGTAATTTAGACCTTTTACGCAGGCAGTTTTTGATGACAACGTTGTTTTGTGGTACTTTGTTTATATTGCTGTTATTATGTGTGTTTGTAACTGTTGTGCTCTTAACTCACGTGTTAAATTCAAGGCACGCGAGCCAAATCTGGTCCATAAGAACGTGCAAAGACACTCATAAACTTATCTAGAACATTTCTGTTTAAATTTCAATGGGACTGCTCGTTTGATCCAGTACGGACATCAAAAAGTGGAATAACTGAGGTGGAGAGCAGCTGGTTTATGTCAAAAAGGATTTAGTAAACATTTGAGAAGGACTTTACAACAAAAAGTTGCTAATTTTTGTTAAAACTTGGTCATTTTTCTAAAAGTTACTTCTTCTTCTTTTTTTTTTTTTTTTTTTTAAGTGATTTTAGAACAAAAAGTTGAAATTATAATTTTTTCTTCTGACTGGGAATGTTGAAAAGAGTTGATATTTTCCAACAAAAAAGTTTAAAATTAAAACTGTGATTGCACGATAAAAATGTTCATTGTTTTTGTTTTGATTTTTTATTTGCATTTTTACCTAAAGAAAAGCATTTTTTTAATTGGTGATTTGACAAGAAGGAAAATTGTGATTTCAGCACAAAAGTTTCAATTTTATGAAAAAGGCTACACTTTTTTGGGAAATTTGAGATATTATGACCAAAACTCACTTTTATGGAAAAAAAAAAGTGAGATGTGATTTAACAAAGTTTAACACTAAAACATTTTTTTTATACAAGAAAAAAAATTGTGACTTTACGACAAAAGCCTAAATTATATGATAAACGTTGCACATGTTGTATGATTTTATGACAAAAATTCACTTTTTTTGGTCTTTTTTCACAACCGAATGCAGGAACTAGCAGGAAATCTGACAACTCAACTGGTTAACCAGCCCTTTAACGGTAACCATGGTGATGACATGGCCCAGGGTGAAAAAGAGTTTGACAGTCCTGTCTTAACTGCTGCATGTCGTGGCCAGAGCACTCTTGAAAAAAGTTTTTAAAGCTCAATCTCTTAAATAAAAGGTTATTATTAATAATAAACATCAGATCCCATATTGCCAACAAAAACGCAACAAGCATTTCATAAACTGCAGAACAGCCCAGCTGAACAGTCTGTGAGAAGTGAGACTGAGGTCTCAACAAAGGCACTGAAAGAAAAGAATTGCACAGACGTAGCCTTATATGCTGCTTTAGAATGCAACTTGCAAAGAAAAGAGAAAATAAAATGTTATTTCTCTGATTGAGTGCTTTGATCTGCGACTGCTTTGAATGGCGCTCCAACACGCTGCCGGCGCACTCGAGGAGGAGGGGCCGAGATAAGGGCTGAATTTACAAGCAGTCATGGAAAATTTAGCTTTGTATGCCTGCAGACACGAGGAAAATGCTAAAATAAATACGTCCTCAAGGACGAGAAGAGTTAAGAGACCCTGATGCATGCAGATTTAGGGTACATTTTGTCACCCCTTGGCCTTTACTGGACTAAACAGATGCAATCATATCTGTCGCGTTTTTACCTGATGTGTCAGGTAGGTGCTCAGCTGCAGCATCCAGTTCCTCCACTGCTGCACGGCAACGCCCACACGCCTCCCACTCTCGACAGCGATGGAGCCCAGCGGGTAGTTCTGTGGCAACTGAATCACCAGCTCGATGTAGATGTCCTCCACAGAGTAGGTAGCAATCACCTCTCGCGCCGCAGAGCGGGCCTTAACCTGCGACGAGGAGATAGATAAATCCATTTACTGTTGTCACCGGGGGTCTTGCAGTCCAATAATCAGCCACCTGCTATACCACTAAATGCCACGATCACACGCAAATGAGAGTTCATTAATTTCAATTTAACAGATTCATTCATGCCGAAAAATGTGAGGCAGCTGCTGCGCTGCTGGGTTTCCTGAAGTTAAATGTTTATTATTACACCTAGCACCTTCTTGCCACAGGCTAGAAAAAGGAAAGGAAGTTCTCTTCAACAGCAAGTTCGGAGCGCGCCTACTTACGGTCATGCTGTCAAACATCTGAGTGCTGCTGTGGACGGAGGAGATCTCCTGAGCAGACAGAACGGGACTGACGTATTTGATGGTGAACTTCTCCACAGCCGCGCTCACTCTCTTCTCCTGACTGTTCCACCACAGTCGCACCATGGCCGGCAGGTCCTGCACCGTGCTGTAGTACACGCTGCAGGCCAGGTGAAGGAGCTCCCACTCAACGCTGTCACTCTCTGCGGTCAAGCACGGGAGGAAAAAGTGAAGGCTGCGAATGGTTGAAAGTAGAGAAAGTGTGTCCATGTGTGATGTGCTCACTGTCAACTGTGAGGAACAGGCTCTCTGTGAAGAAAGTTTTGGTTTCCTTCGTTTCTGAGCCCTGTCCTGGGTAGACTGGGTTCTCTGGCATCAGTTTGAAGAGATGGAGGAGGAGCTTGTTCAGGGAGCAGCTTCTCTTCAGGTACTGAGCATAATGGGCTCGCAGCTAGAGATAAAAAAAATTTAAAAAAAGAGAGGAGAACACCTCAATATCAACATATTTCCTCTCAAAGCCCACCGTTACAGAAATTCACTTGCTCGTGTCAATCAATCATCACTCACATGGGAGGGTGAGGATTTGAAGAAAGTGAGAAGCAGCTTCCAAGCCAGAAGGTATCCCAAGATGCAGGAGTGCTCCACACTGAGAGGTTGGACCACTGCAAACTCTCCCACCTGAATCCCGGCCAGGATATTATCGCACAGCTCCTCGCAGGTCGAAAGCACAGCCATGAGTGAAGCTGGAGGGGAGCTGAGAGCAAACATGCAACCATGAGAACAACTGGAAAACATTACCTGTGCAAAGTCAAACAACTCATGAGCATCTTCCCACGCTGGCTTACAGACACGGTTCATCTCTGTCATCATCAGACTTGTTGTTGTCTCCTTCTCCGTCACACTCGGGCAGCTGAGGCATGACTCTGTAATGAAAGTAAGTCCAGAACATAAGAGGACTCACTCCAAAGGCCTGCATGGCTTATATAAAATAAATACAAACATACACCAATCAGCCATTACGTAAACAAAACAAACAGACCAAGCCAACAAGAGAACAAACCAAGCCACCAAGAACCTGGACAGCATTCGGGAGGTGCTTAGTATGCTTTGGCTGATCACTGTATAATACTATAATTATGTACAGCTATGAAAAGAGTGTCGTGTAGCAGAAATGCCAGTAATGCCAGGAAATCCTCACTTTTCCAGCAGCTGGTACACAGTGATCTGCAGAGGCCTGGCCTTGAACAGCAGCAGAGGGCACAGAGTGTTGAGGAGAGTCTGCAGAGGCTCTGGCAGGTTCGTCTTCTGGTCCGCTATGAACCGCGGCGGCAGGGAGTTTTGGTTCAGCTGCTGCAGCGGCGTATATGTCAGCGCCGAACCGACCGACTGCAGCACGGCCATCGGGAACACCGGGTCGTCCGGTTCAGTGAAGGCCTCTGAATTCAATCAAGACAACATTCAAAGTCGGGAAAAACACGTACAGTAAAGATCCACAAACTACTTCTACAATGCAATGACATTTTAGAGATTAGTATAAACTTCTACATCAGGAGGGTCTAAACTCTGTTTTATCCTGGGCCACATTATCACCATGGTTACAGTTAAAGGGCCAGTTATTCTTTATGTCACAACCATCAGATTTCCTGCAAATTCTTGGACTTAATAAATAAATGTAAAAGTTTACACATTGTGACAAAAACTGAAAAAAATTGCAACTTTTGTAATAAAACTAAGGCTTTTATATCAAAGCCACATAATGTTTCATAAAAGAAAAGTGAATTTTTGTCATAAAATCTCAAATTTCACAATAATATTAACCTTCATTTAAAGATTTCTCTTGTAAAATCACAAATTTAAAGATGTTGACAAAAATGTTGACCTAATTTTATTGTAAAATTTTTAAGCCTTTTTTTGACAAAGACCCAAGACTTTTTAAGACAAATGGGAAAAGTGTCACAAATGTCACAAAGTTGACCTTTCAACTTAAAATTATATTTATTTGTTAGAAAATATCAACTTTTTGAAACATTTAAGCATAAATTACAACCATTGTGGCCATTTATCACATAAATCAGCTGCTCTCCAACTCTGTTATTCCACTTTTTGATGTCAGTACTGAATCAACAGGCACTCGCGTCGAAATCTCGTCTTTGCACGCTCTCGCGGACCAGATAACATGAAGTGGCGGCCGGATTTGGCCCGCAGGCCTCGAGTTTGACGCGTGTGGTCAACATGTCATTACATGCATATTTTGTGGTAACTTTGTGTTTGTGGTTATAACAGAGAACTGATTTCCTTAAGTCTTGCTCAAAAGTAGTTTTATTGCATTTCGCATTAAACGGGCTACCCTTCTAAATACAGAATATGCTAATTAATCTGATGTGGACTGTAGAACAATCTCCCAGAATAAAAGCCAAACACATACCAGTGATTTTGACAGGCAGAGGCAGCAGCAGGTTGAAGATTCCCTCCACGAAGAAATCCGACCATTCCCCAGCCAGTTCTGACGGCAACTTCTCCAGAACTTCAGGTGAAGAGGACATGAAGAACTGGTTTAGCTTCACGATCAGTATGGCGTTCTCACACGCAAAAAGCTGCACCCAAGGGTTCCACAGCTGGCTCACGTTCTCGCTGGCGGTCTGAAATTGGATGATGAAGATAATGAGGCACAGCCAAACATACAAAAAAGAGAAACATCAAAGTGAATGTGAATAATCCCATGAAAGGCATCGTGCCCGGCTGACTTTAATGCTGGCCCTGGGCTCTCTCCGCTCAAAGATGTAAAACACCAGAATAAACATGACCTACGTCTCACCTCCAACCAGGCTAGCATGGAGCAGAGCAAGAAGTCCCACTGAGTCCCCCCAAGAACTGACGGGCAACCAACCAGCAGCCAAGACAGGAAACGCATCATTTCCACATTAAGGTTTAACTGTTCAGATGTGGCTTCAGACAGATCACTGAAAAAGAAAGATTAGTCTGATTTAGTGTTGGAGGAAAATGCACTGATCAGCCACAACATTAAAACCATCTACCTTCTAAATATGGACGATTATTAACACTTAAGTGTGCTTTAAACATGAGAAGAGATTTTAAATGTAACACATTTAGTTAATGGATGGGCATTTATTGCTTTTCTTAAAGCGTCGGCCGTTACTCCAACGGTCTTGTGAAGCTGTGGTGGATTCCTGATAAAGGTTTCTCAGATAAGAGAGACAACGCAGCTGTCTGCAGCTGAGTTTTGCTGATAAATATGAGACATGCTTCTTTTTTTTTTTCCTCTATTTCGCTCGATCACGACAAGGCCCACAACTTTGGCTCCTACCCAAAATGGTACACAGGCGGCCTGTATGGACCCTCCCTTTATTGATCCCCTCGGGATCAACAAAAAGTATTTTGAATTTGACTTTGATCTGCATTTGTTTTGTCTTGCTTTTTTTTGTTTGTTTGTTTAAATCTCCATGGCCATTTGAAGGAAAGGGGGACAGATGGTCAGGTTTCACGCAGCCATTTAGTCATCACAACTTGGCTCTTTCCAAAATGGTTCAGATCAATGCATTACTCTAGCTTCTTCCATTTATTTTCAACAGCTGGCTCTTAATTTGCTGCTTAATATATCCAAGTCATCAAGCAGATTTTAATGTGGCTGATCATTGTATGCAAGTCTAGAAGTGTTTCAAGAGTCAGCACGTTACCAACTAAAGAGGAACCAGTCCTCCTTGCTGTTCCTCCACTCCATCACAGTTGCCAGGACAGCCTGTACGAGCTCCTCCTCCACATCTGTGTTGGCTTTCAGGCAGCAAAGGAGCACAGCCAGACACCCATATACATCTACAACACACAGGACAAAATCATGAGCCGTCTGTGCATGCTTCATTTCAAAGTTTGTGTTTGTCGGGGGTGTGTTTTCTCACCGTTGTTTTCTTGCCAGTTGACTAATCCAGCAGTAGCCAAAGCAATGAGTGTATCTCTGTCTTCTTTGGTCATGACTGGGCAGAGCACCTGGAGCGTGCTCATTTTACTTTGAGAAACTGGGAACAGACTGGTTAGAAATACAGTTTTCAGTTTACAAAGCATTTTCCACAGAAAAGTCTCCAAAGTGAAATTATCTGCTTCAGATTTGCTCTCTGTGATCAACTACTGACCTGTCTACACTGCAGTAAAGTTTCCTCACAGCACTGCCTCGAGTGGCTGCCAAGTTGTCAGTTTGGATATAATGTTCTAGCGTCAGAGACCACAGACCTCCTTCCATCACTGACCTGAAGAGAAACAAAGCATGAACAATTCGGTCAGTGGGCATTGTTTTAAAATAACTCCCTGAGGTGGAACACAAGCCTCCTGAATACTTTCTTCTAGCAACTTTGTGCCACTAATTTTGAGGAACTGACACTGCCAGACAGTGCACAGGTATGTTATGAAAAGCTCTATCCATGTAGAATCTTCATCTGTTTTCTGTCTTTTTCGGCATTGGGGATTAAGGAGGAGGTAATCTTACCTCGAATAAAGCATCTCCAGCAGGACTTTCTCTGGAACCTGGTCATGCAGTCCGTTTGACAGCCCCCATTCAGTCAGCAGGTTGTGATAGTTGGACACAATTGTAGGGCTGAAATGAAGCTCCTTACACCACTGCAGCGCATACAGGAGCTCTGAAACTGACAAAAACACACAACAATGAATCACAAAACAACACGCCATGACAGGAGCCAGGCATCACCATGGCAAATCCCAGCATCACCATCAGAGGACTCCGCATCAACACTGTAGGACCTGAAACCGATTAAATGAGCCATTTGTAGTTTCACTGTACTGGCCGTGTGTTATTAGACTTCCATGGCTTTAGCTTCGAGACAAGCATGTGCTACTGGCAGGATCAACCAGGTAGCCCCTACACTGTAAGGGAAAACCGGAGCCGGGGCAAACTGGCAGGGAGGGGAGCCTCCTGACACCAGATGTTGGGTCTGGGGCCCAGGATAAGCCTCCTTCCCGCATGGGATGGGGCTTTTTAGAAAAGGCTCAGACAATGTTGAAAGTGCTTTTTAGATTTGTTTTTTTAATCTAAATGTAGACAACGTGAAGACGTTTTATCAATTTCATTCAATTTGTGAAACCTATGATTGCATTTAAGGCTGGAAATATAGTTGGGACAGTGTGATGGTCCAACCCAGATGGCTCCAAGTCTTCTCTCTTCAATAGCTACGGTTTAAGTCTGTGTTGTGGTGCTTTAAAAGCTTTGATGAGCAATGATTGTTGATGCAGTCTCAGTTTAGGGTGGCAACCTTGTCCTTTAGATACTAAAATCCCTCCAGATTCTTCTGATTGAATAGTTTAATCACATTATGCACCAGGAATGCAATTATTCAGTTGCAATTATGCTTAAAAGAGTTTTTTCCCCTGAATTTCAATGATCTTTCCTTACATATCATTTGACAAACAGGAGATCTTCTGCCCATGTGTTGCCTTTCGTGGATACATTTGTATAACATGATTTCAATCACCTGTTTAAAATAAGATCTTTTTTTGTCTTTAAATCTCTTAATAGCCCAGTGTGCCTCGCCTTTTTTACTGCGGGCCTGAAACAATCACTCAAACTGTCCGCATTTTTCACACTGTCGCATTTTTTTTTTTTATTCCTGATGCAGGATTGTGAAAAGACGTTAAACGCAACATCATAAATATGGAGTTAGAACAGTCTCAATAGTCAAAAATGTGCATGACGATTCACACATGTATTTCTGATGGACACACAAATGTAACTTAATTTACAAATGGCTTCTGGTCTGTGGACTTTGCTGCATTTGTGTGTGAATTTTGAGACTCCCCTGCCGTGCCTCAAATCACAAATGCATTTTTTTTTCTAAACACAGAATGATCTGCAACCAGACATCTTCCTTGTTTCAGCCAATCATGAGAACGCACCCCACGTGGGAAATGATTTACTCATAACCCAATCACATTAAACTATTCAATCAGCGCTGTCCCAGACAGCACACGTACATCTGGCCGATATCAGCCATGAGACAGTACATCGGCCTGTTAATTATAGCATCTGATAAACATTGGCTGAAGAGGTGGATCGTCCTGTGCAATTCTGAATCGTCGCACATTTTTGACTACTGAGACTATTCTAACTCCATACACAAATGTTTAGAGTGAGAAAAAGGGAGCATAGTTAAAATATGACAATGCTTTATATTCCATCCAGTGTTCCTACCTGTGCAGGTCAGGTCTGGTAGCGGTGATTGGCATGCCGCAGTGGTCTGGGCCACCCTCCCTAAGAGGGCACAGACGCTCAGATGGGCTGGGAGCTTGTTTGTCCCCCTAAACGTCCACGTGTCCTTTGAGGGTTTATCACAAACTCCTCTGTAACGGCTGGACAATAAAGGCGCCTTGACCCACTGAAAAATAACAGGGGAGGAAAAAAAACAACAACAATTGTTCAGATGTGCATCAACGTTTCATCGGTAAAGGCTTACTGGGTCACTGACCTGAGGAGGCAAGGCATCTCTGATTCTTGTCCATTCTGTCTGCTCAGGTGTCAAAAGGTTAAAGAAGTGACTGAGGACAGGAGAGGCTTGTTCACCAACAGAAGCCATTGTCTCTATTAAGCTTTGGACCGCTGCAACGAGAGTCTGCAAACTGAAAGAATACAATACCCAGAATTCTCATCTGGAGGTTCAGAAATATATTTGCTCCGATTTAGACAATATGCAGAAGTCCCAAAACGTTACCTTTTAATATCTAGAGAAGTGGTCAGCAGTTCTCTCGCTACCCAAACTGCTACACTGTGCAGGAAACAGCCTTCTGTGACTTCGCCGCCGCAGTGTTGCACCAATGAGTGGACTCCAGCCGCACACACTTTCTTCAGTTTATCTAAAAGTGAGTCTTTCAAGAGCAGAATCACAAATTGAAACTTTATCCTGCCAGACTGGTACATGTTTGGGCTCCGTGTTGATTACCCACCAGATAAATGTGTGTGGCGTTGATCTTGGGCAGTGAGCTGGAAGACGGTGAGCAGGAGCTCTTCAGCGGACGACAGCAGAAGACAGTCCTGCACGGAGGAGAAGAACGAGGATGCCACATCGCAGATGAAGGAGACGAGCGGCTCCATGTTGCCTGCATCTGAGAGACTCTTGGTCTCAGACAGGGTATTGTGGAGCTTCTCCAGTATCTTCTCCAAGTACACCTCCCCGATCAGAGACTCTTCATGTGCAAAAGAAATCAAAACAGTGGTTTAGTGATCCATTCAAGTTGCTCATTTACAGCAGGGCTGCAGGATATTAGAAAACAATGCCACATGTGTGCGGCTCTAATCTAGGCTCAGGTAAAGATGAACTTGTTTGCATTAACCATTGTTGTGGTTCTGAGAGACGACCAGGCTGATGAGTGTCCAACTGCAGCTGCTTGTAGAAGACGTGGAATCGCAAGAGCTGCTCCCAAACCTGCAGAGCTCCTCAGTCAGTCCCAGGAGCCGCTCACCCAGAACCGAACCTTTCAGCCAATCACTGCAGCTCGTAAGAGTCTCAGGATCTTTACATGCCTGACAAGACAGAACAGGTGTTTAAAGGTGCACATGTAGGTAACAACCTGAATACAATGTGATGTAAGCTGAATGATAAATACCCTCTGAATAATTTGCAGGAGAGTTTTCCACTGTAAGCCCATCTAGAGGAACAAAAAGAGCAAAAAGAAGAGTGTGAATTCCAACAGAAGAAAAGCAGCAAAATATTTCTTTGACAGTACAACAAACAAGGGGTAGCGTTACCATGGTGATGTGGTCAAGGATGCGTGTGGTCTCCTGCCGGCTACAGCAGTAGAGAGAGCTAAAAACCATCTCCACCAGGTGCTCCGCGTCACGGCGCCCCGCCTCAGCCAACCATGCCACCACCCGCTCCAGGAGGAACTGCACCGCTGGGTTCTTCATCATTTCATCCTTCTGCTTCCCATCATCTACTATCTTCTCATCAAACTCAACCAAGGTCTTTACAAAAAAAAAAAAGCCCATAGTTAAATACTCCGTATACTAAACATTTTACATACATATATATATATATATATATATATATATGTATGTACACACACACACTGAAAAGAGACCCAAAAGTTTACCAACTTAAAATTGTAGTATTATAAACAAACTCAAGGACCATAGTAAATCATGGAAAAGTTCACTAGAAACAGCTGTTATTAAAAATACTCTTGTACACAATCATAAAATGTCACGTACTCTGAAGACCCTGGGTGTGTGGAAGGAGCGCAGCAGCAGAGAGAGGAAAACGAGATGTTGCTCAGAGTTTTTCTCATTCACATGCAGCAGACAAAGCTGCGCCAGCTGGCACACGGCGTCTTCAAAATGCTGAGTCTGTAGGGACCCAAGTGCTTTCTCATTCACCAGCTCTGACACAGACTGCACAGGCTTGTTGACACCATCCCCCTCGATTCCCGTTTTCTCGTCTTCCTCTGGCTTAGAGAAACACATCCTGACAGATTTTCTCTTCTGGGAGTGTTTTTTGCTCATTCTCTCAGGATAGCGCATCACCTGGAGAAATACAAGAGAGAACAGAATTGTTTAAGCATCATTTCATCTGCGGTACTCTGTTGCTGTTGCCTCTGTTTAGGGTATGAATTGCTCTGACAGCTACACTGACCAGTTATATCCTTCTTGTCCAAACAGGTTTTTCAGGGAGAAGTACATCTGTGAACGGGACTCACCTGCAGCAAGGTGGCGATGCCTTCCAAAGCTTCTGGATCGGCTTGCTCGCTGTCAACGTGCCGTACAAGCAAAAGTCCAAGTTCCTCCCAAAAGTCCACCAGGAGCCCTTGAAAGACATCCTTGCTTTCATTTGACTCCTCTTCGTCGTGTAAACCGGCCCTCCTCTCCCAGGAAATAAGCATTTCAGTGCCTAAAAGGAAAAGCGGTCCATTCTGGAGGGATGGATTCCGGAGAGCTTGATCTACCAAAGGTATGAGCTACAATAAAATAAAAAAAAAGACAATAAAACAATGTAAGAAAAATCTGGACTGAAGACAGAAGATTTGAAATGTGTATGTGGGCCAACCTGCTGTGAAATAAGCATGGTCCTTATTTTCCCCTGGTGCTCCTCCTCCAGGTTCTGCAGCATGCAGTACCTCAGGCACTCAACAAAAGATGTCACTATTACAGCAGATTCTGATGGGCTTGTCACCGCACGCTCGCTAGAAAGACTGACAGAAAGCACAAATGCCATCAGATGCAACAACTGACATTTAGAATTTGTGAAAAAAAAAAAAAAAAAGATATACAAGTTACCCTTGTATGAGTGCAGTGAAGAAAGTGCTGCAGAAGTCCAAGTTTGGGTCGGTAACTTGTGGAGGCAGTTTGCTGAGAAGTGGCATTAGATTTGGGTGCAGTGCTTTAGCCATGCCTTTACCGCCATCTTTTAATAAGGCCCAAAGTTTAGGTAAGAAACCTTTCTTGGCATTAACATGTGTCCAGCAATCCTGAAACAGCAACAGGAGACTAAAGTTACCACAACTAAAAGCGAACGTTAAGGAATTCCTCTGTAGCACATCGAAATAAATCTGTATTTGTTTTACTGATTTTTTTCCCCCCTTTACTACAAGCTTACAGGGATCGTAGACACAACATGAAGAACAGCTTCCCAAACGGGTGGCAGCACGACAGGATCGGTGTCGTCAATGCTGAGGAGAACGGTGGGGCAGAGCTGCGCTGCTTCGGCTTGGACCAGTCCGGGAGTGAACTCGCACAGAGAGCAAACCATTTCAAACAAGGCCCCTCTCACCTGCAGAGAAGTGGCTGCAGTGATGACTGAGATCTCAACAGATCATTTCATGTATATTAGATGACAATATATGCTGGTGGAGGATACAGATGCAGATGATGACAAAAGAGGTTTGATTAAAATTCTTTCAGATTTTACTCAAAACAAGAACCTGACAACGTCACATCATACGTGTTAAAATGAATGGGGTGTTCAACAGTATCCCTTTTCAAATGACAGCCTATTATAAAAATTAAAAAAAAAAATCTATCGAAGACTTTAATATACATTAAAATAAGCTGCTTGTTAGAACCAGAGGATTCTCAAATATATCTCATCGACTGTGGCATTGGTGTAAGAGATTTCTACCCAACTCTGATGAGTCAAACACATCTATCAGAGGTGTGTTTGATGCAGGGGAGCGCCTCTGAGGTATGGTACTCAGTTTTAGATCACTTGTGGCACCATGTGATCGCTTGTGGCCATGTCCAAATGCACCAAAAGGTGTTTTGATCTGGACTTAGCAGCAGCAATCCTTAGAAACTGAAAATGAGGCTCCAAACTCATTCACATTTTCACTTTTGTCTGGCAATGTCAAGCACTAGATAACATACCTGCGGCGTCTTGTGCTTGCTGTACTTCCAAAACTTGCTGGAGCCAAGAAGATGTGACAGTCTTTGCTCAAGGACTACCCTGTCACTCTGAAGCAGCAGGGAAAGGAGCCTCCTCACACCCAACATGGAGCTGGTCAGCATGCGGACATACTTAGCTTCTCTCTCCTCCGCTGTCACATTTCTACAAAACAGGGGAAACGTGTTTATCAGGTGGAATTACTTCATAATAATTATGAAAACACACAAAAAGTAAAGTCAATCTAAACCTACTGTGGATCGCTCAGCGTGTCTGCGGTTTCCTTTAACAAAACATCTTGAAGAACCTGCATCCGAAACACAATGACTTAAATGTAGCTGAGTACAGCAGAGCAAAGGTCCACCTGCCAACGTTAAAGTCACCCCTACAACTCACATTAAGGATCTCATCCTTGCAGAAGCCGAGAGCCTCGGGTTGCTTAGGGGGCGAGAAAGCAGCTTGGAAGGCCTGGCATGCGGCAGAGGCGGCAGGTGTGTAGGTATCACACTGGGACAGAATCCAGTGACCCATCAAACTCTTCAGATACGGGGCCAAGCTGCGACGCACTTTCAGCACCAGCTGCTCGAAAGCCTGTTGGGTAGCCTCCCTGATGCGACGATCATGATCCTGACATACAAAGATGAAGAGGTTTCAAAACGTGGGCCATCTTCAGAGTAGTACAGACAACAATTAGACGGAGGATTGTAAATAACCAACTCACCACTGATATCTTGCAGTAAATCCTCGGCCAGAATGGCAGAACTCCTTTCACCTCTTCAGCATCCCTTTCCTGGCACATAGAGCCAAAGTCCTGCACAGCCTGAGGAGATGGCACATTATCACAAAAAATACTTAGACAAAGGCCACTGGACTTGTTTTCCACCTTCCAGCCAGAAGGCTTTGTCAATTCGAAGTCCAGTTGTCTTAACTAAAGGCTGAGAGTTTTCATGAAATGGGTGAGAGTCTACACAAACTTAATACTGGCAATAAAATGCCTCTTTAGAGACTTCAACATACGAGGTTGTGGCTCAGCTGTTCTATTTTACTGGAGGTAGCAGTATAAATGCTTTACACACACACAAATATATGTGTGTGTATATGAAACGTGATACATGTTTGATTCAGTTATGGTTTCATGTGTTATCTACATAAAGGCAAGACAAGTTTATGCGTATTGCAACTCAAAGGGCTTTACAAAGGTGTTAAGATGAAAAGAACAAAAAAAATTAAGAGTTGTTTGGATATTGATACCAGTCTCTGAAATACTCACCGATACTGCTGAAAATAAGGGTAACGGTGAGTATTTCCTTCTATACACTATGTGATTTTCATACTCTAAAAGCCTGATAAAGATGTCCATCACTGGGACAAGTTGTTGGCCATTTGTCCATCACATTTTGACCTCCAATGTGTTCAAGTACGAACACCTTTTTATTTAAAAAATAAAGTATAAATTGTTCTCCGTTTACCAGTCAATTTACATTCCAACCTTCGTCTATGGCAAAGAACTGTGGGTAATAAAAAAAATAATAATGATAACGCAAATAAAAGCAGCTGAAATAGGTTTCCTACGTAGGGTGGTTGGCCTCTCCCTTAAGAGATAGCTCAGTGAGACACCTCTGTGTTTCCCCTAAGGAGCTATAAGAGGTGGCTGAGGAGAGGGAGGTGTGGATGGATGGATGGATAGATGGATGGATGGATGGATGGATGGATGGGTTGAACCGTGAATGGAAGGAACCCAAGTGGAACAGTAAGACTACAGGGAGCAGAGATAAAGAAGGTGGAGTATTTTAAGTACGAAGAGTCAACAGTCCAGAGCAAGGGAGAGTTTGGAAAAGGCGTGAAGAGGTGTGTTGGAGCAGGTTGGAACAGATGGAGAAAAGTGTGATAAAGAGAGTATGAAAGGAAAGATGTCGAAGACACTGGTGAGACCAGTGATGTCGTATGGACTGTGGCACTGAGGAAAGTACAGGAGGTAGCAGAGGTTAAAAATATTGAGGTTTTCATTGGGAGTGTTGTGCATTGTGCACACTGCTAAGAAGGTGATTGGCTACAACTTCCCATCGCTACAGGACCTGTATGTCTCAAAGACTTGAGGACATGCAGGTTGGATTGCAGCTGACCCTTCACACCCTGGACACAGTCCGTTCAACCCCCGCCCCTCCAGCTGGAGGCTTTGATTCTGCATGCTCTTAATTATTTTTATTCTATTCCTTAATTCCATTAATCTATCTTGTTTGCAGCACTACAACAAAACAAATTCCAATCTGTGAACATCTTCACAGAAATGGCAATGAAGCAATTCTGATTCCAAGTGATGAGGATAGACATGATAAGGACTGAGTACATGAGAGGGACATGTTGAGAAAGTCAGAGGACAGACTGAGGTGGTTGGAACATGTACAGAGGAGGGATAGTGAATATATTTGTAGAAGGAGGATGAGGTTGAAACTGCCAGACAGGAAGCCTAGAAGACCAAAGGGAAGATTTATGGATGTAGTGAGAGAGGATGCAGAAGAAATGGTTAGATGGAGACAGATTACACAGTTAAAAGTCACCTTCAGTCTCGTGACAACATCCCTCTTGGACATTTTCCTGAGCACCAGGCGGAAGTCAGCATCCACCAGGTTGTCTATGTCCTCCGCTCCGTGGACGGCTGGGACGTAGCTGATCTCCGAAGCTGCCGTGGAGCCGAAGCCCACGAAGCCCGGGATGACGCCGCCCTCCCGTGCCAGAACCTCCGCCGCTCGGCCGCTACTGGACGGCTATATACGGGGAGAGTGAATTATGGTTTTGTAAAGAAAGAAACGTTGAGAAGCGTGTACTGAGAGACGAACAGGTTCTTGTTACGGAACCCTTCACACGAAAACAACTGTCTTCAAGCTGAAGTTACTGACTGTAGAACTTACAGGTACCGGTAGCTACTCACCCGAACATTTCCTTTAGTCCTCTGCTTGTTCTTTCCCCCCATGGCCTCGTGTTAACATTTAAAGTTTGTACTTCTGAACTACGGCTCCATTCGAGTCATCCGGAAGTCAGGGGACGGAAGTTCGTGTTACGTCACATCTGTCCTCAGTACGTTCAAGGAACAGTGAGAGGAGGGAAAACCGTCATCGATTTGTATTTTGTAGTTTAACACGTTTTCTTGATACATATACAAGTTGGTGATGGAGATACAAAAGGGAAATAAAGTATCCATCGCAGTTTCCTAGGTTGGAAAAGGTTTCTTTTTGTCCACTTGCATTGTCATAAATGACAAACCAGAAAATATAATTTCCTAATGGCCGGGAATGCAGCACAAGCCAAAGTTTATACACGTGTATGTACCTACAGTCATTGGTATGTACCTTGTTATATGTGTATACACACATACACGTCTGTATAAAGTGTGTGTATGTCACACGCTTTCATATGCATATACTGTCTTATTATGGCCATATGAAAAAGCAAAGGTATATACCAGGAAATAACATAGACTTGTGTTGCCTTCATTCCGCTAGGAAATTACACCGAGAATGTTTGTGCTGAAATATGCTCAACTCTAGATATTCTTCTGATAACAGTATGTATCTTTGGTTTTGCTGGGACAGGCTCCAGCAGTCTCCATGTGACCCTAAATTAGAGATAAGTAGGCATGGATAATGGATGGATGTATCTGATTTTAAAATGCGTGAAAGGAAACACACACACAGTAAAACAAAATATGGAAATTGAATTGAATATTTCAAATAATTTTGAAGAATGTTAATGATTGATATGGAAAAGATTAGATCAGCATGTCGGTTTTTATTGTTGTTTCAAATGAACTTTCAATTAATTGCCCAGCCCAAAACTCTAATATAGCCTACTGCCTCCACAAGCATGTTTGTTTATCAAAAGCATGATTAATTTACAAATAATGGTCTTCACTCGGGCATTCAGAGATGGTCTCGACAGTTGTGATCATATTCTTATAACAGAAAGGATGTTCACCTTGTATTATCACGTTTCCTAGGCGATCCCATCACAAGTGAACAAGTGTGTTTACACCTGGCATTGAAATGTATCCTGGAGTTATGTCTAAAATGACCACTTGCCATCTGATCTGTTACTTGCTCAAATAAATGTGTAGCACACCTCTTAAAGTCTATCTTATTCTCCCGCTGAAGCTTTAGTAATTACCATGGTAACTTGTGGTTAGATCAGCCATGATGCATATTAAACATATTGCACACATATTTCTGTGCAAAACAAAAGAAAATCAAAGGTTCAAAGGCATTTTTTTTTTTACAAACTGTAATTACCTGAGTGCATGTAACTCCTGTTGTCAACGCCATAAACATTTACAGGTTTTGTGCACCAATAAAATACTCTGTAGCACCCTCAGTCATTTGTTACTTTTATTGCAACTACTTCCAGCCTTGAAGCCTCGAGATATGCCACAAGAGCAGTAAGAGTAGCATTTGTACCGCTCTTTCTGAAATTTTTTGACTAAATAATACATTTCGCTGCAAACAAAAGATCTTTTAAAAGACTCCATTCTCATATTAAGAGTTCAAATCTCGAACACTACACTGAAATTATATGTGAAACAGCTCAACATTGAGGTGGAAAAAGATAATATTATAAAAAAAAAAAAGCAATGTCAATGGTAAAATTCATAGATGTTTATCTGACAGGCCTGTTTTGCGTGTGTGTGTTTTCACAGATAAAAATAATAATGACAATAAATATAATAATTGTCAAGGATTTTAGTAATAATTCTAGTACAATAATAATAAAAGCAATATTAAATAGCAATATTAATAATTATTGCATAATAATAGCAGAATTTATACTATTACTAATGATAATATGAAGGTAAAGAATGTATTTTAATAATTTCTTAATTTGTTTCTAATAATTGATGTAGTTAAAATGGCACTGGAAAACAAAAGTAATGAAACTTGTACTTTGCTGTTTATTTTTTAGTATCTTCGTCTCTGGTACAGAGAATGTACACAAATCAGTTTATTTAATCATTTTAAAGTCTATTCAGGTGTCACTTGTCAGTCATCAGATTGATTACCTCCATGGTCACTATTTCTCAGTAAAGTATGGGAATCACCTCGAGGAGAGGAAATTCTCTCTTTTATTCTTCTTACTTAACAAAAATCAAGTCAACGATTCTTCGATTACCAGATCAAAGTCAAAGAAATGCTCTTCAAGCTTAAATAATGGAGCTCTGTGTGGAATTCAGTATTTGCAAAAGAAAATAAAATGCCAACAGGAAACAATTTCTAACAAATATATTTCATCAGATTATTTAGAACAGCATTTACATTTAAGCTGTTTTGTTTTTTGTTTTTGGATTTGTGGCATTATTAAAACTCAAGACAGGTTGGAAAAGATATTTTCTCGCCTGATTTCTGCACCACTAAATTTAACATTTAAACATTATGTCTAAAATGAGAGCACGTTTACTTTCATTCTTCAGATAATTTGCTTATGAGCAGAAATGTGTCATAAGAAAATCTTTTTGCAAAAAGATTTGCCCTTTTTAAAATAAATAAATAAATAAGAGAGATTATGCATCAAGTAAAGTGAATTACTTCTACCCAAACTAAAGAAATAGATAGAAAAAAGTTAAACTGTTGAAAAATACATTTTATTTATTGTTAAATAATTTGCCAAAAAAAAAAGCAG
>JBAMYA010000006.1:4842386-4872356 GCA_037176975.1 Arrhamphus sclerolepis
CCTTTAGCCCTTCTTGGTAAAAGAACAATCTATTTAATTCTCCAGAGTCCCAATTTGTCTTCATCAGTGCTTAAACTCTTCCATTTTACGTGCCGGTGATCTCACTTTCTCTGTGACAGAGGAGAGAAGAAATGCTTTCAGCTTCCTACTTCTTGTGCTCCAGTTTACTCGTGCTCTACTTTTTTTTTTAAAGTCTCCTCTTCAACCCATTTGCATTTGTCTCACTGGAGCTTTGAGAAGTTTAGCTTCTCCCACACAAGTGCACCGACGACAACAAAAACGGTAGTCGGTGCCTCAGACTGTTCCATATAGTTTTATAGCAACACACTTTAACAGCCAGCGGATGCACAAACATCCCGTTAACCACGAGGCCTGTTAACTATCATTTTGAATAGTTAAGTAATAATATTATGAAATAGTCTGACATGCAACTGTGTGGATCACTACTTGACATGGAAGTTAGGTTGTTTGTTTGTTTTTGTTTTGTTTTTTGTCAGGCTTGTCACAAAATTATATTTTCAAAATGAATGAATGCAGCTACCTGCATTTCCAGTATCAGATCCTCTCTGATTCTTCAGTTTTTCTCTGGAGATGAAGTACACAGCTGACAGCAGCAGAGCCACAGCAATTCTTTTTTTTTATTATTTGGGTGAAGCTGTATGGTCATAACTTAATTCAAAAAAAAAAAGTTCAAGTGACAAATAAGGCAGTAAGAACAGCTGTAATCTCTCTCTTGTGAAAACAATAGCATTGATTATTTACATCTCTGTGGTGTTGCAAGTGCGCTCCGGTCCAGCTTTGTGCCGAGGTTCTACGATGGATTAGAGGTGATTAAGACATGAAAGAAGCCATTGTCCTGCTTTTAAACAATCACATGCAAACGCCGGGATCAGGAAGATGGCGGTGGTGTGGAGGGGGGTGGGGGGATGAAGAGTGGGATGTGAGAAGAAGAAAATATGCGACAGACGTCTGCATTCTTCTCTGTTTTTCAGTACCAGGTCGGCCAGCTGTACTCCGTGGCCGAAGCCAGTAAGAATGAGACGGGCGGAGGTGAAGGAGTGGAGGTGCTAAAAAATGAACCCTACGAGAAAGAGGGCGAGAAGGGGCAGTACACACACAAAATTTACCACTTGCAAAGGTAAGCATTTGTGCAGCAGGTTAAAAATACCAGAATACATACAAGAATTTGTTTTTGTCAAAAAGTCGCACTTTTGTCAAATGTGTCATTTTAGGGACAAAAGTCATGACACGACGTGAAAGAGTCGTGTTTAGACCACTGTAAAATTCAGATCCTACACATGAAATTTATTCTTAACTGTTGAACACAGTTAAGAAGAATAATGACCTGTGAAATAAAACGAAAACAACCAAAATGAAACGGATGTTTCATCTCTCTTCACTCTGTCCTGCAGTAAAGTGCCGTCATTCGTCAGAATGTTGGCTCCAGCTTCAGCTCTCAACATCCACGAGAAAGCCTGGAACGCATACCCATACTGTCGCACAGGTACACACACGCAGCTCACACACACTCTTTCCAGATGTGTGTTCTACAGTGCTAGGACGCATCTCATTCATAGATCAACTTTTATTTTAATATTGTGACATCTCAAATTAAAGTCCCAGCCAGAAAATCTTATAGGTAGACAGGAAATGGAAAAATATTGTGTGCAGTAGTTTATAGGATATGGTGTTTAGAAGGAACATGAGAAAGCCAGTTGCTTTTATCATTTATCTGCATGATGACAGCAGTGTCGGGTTTCTGGTGTTTGTGTCTCAGCATTTCAGCCTTTGTGTTCTCTACCAAAAGATAACGTTCAAAACCGGGATAAGTCGTTCACGTGCAGCACTATTCCAGTTTTATTGGTGTTCTCCAGTATTCAGGTCAAGAATCAAAGAATAAAATGTTTAGATGCCAAACACTTGACCAGGATGCTCTAAAAGCACAATAATCAACAGGCTACCAGCATCTGATTGGGTTGATGGTGGTTAAACTAAAAGAAAAAAAATGGTGCTTAATGTCACCATTGTCATTTTGATCCAAAGCGTGAATTTGAGTGGCTGAAACAGCATCAGATCAAAGATGCTGTGGTGGCCTGGATAAGCCTGTCTCCCCTTCTTTTCTCTGTGTGCCTCTGGGTCTCTGTCACCTTTGAAAGAGCTGTTAAATAATTTACTTTATGTCCAGCGAGAAGCGTCATGCAATCATTTGAGCCTTTCAGGCTGAGATCTCACACTCACACACTCTGCTAGACAGCCACCTGTCACACAAACACACAAGCTGAGTGTGCAAACACAACTCTGACCAGGACTGTTCACATTTAAACAATCCACATTGCTGCAAATGTTATATTTCCTCAAATGTTCTTCAGTCGTATTCATTTGGTTTTTCTCTCCTTTTCCTCCTTCACTTTTCCTCGCTTGACTCTGCAGTCATCACCGTGAGTATCCCATTTGATTTTTGTTTGCTTAAAAGAATTCAGAAATCGACACAAAAGGGGGGAACAACAAGCTTTGATGCACGCAGAGTGAGCCGGTTCACCTGAAAGCTGAGAGAGAAATGTGATCTTTTCCACCAACACAACAGTGCCATGAGTGTGTGTGTGTGTGTTGGTGTGTGAGTTGAGAGGAAAACGCAGGCCTGCTTCAAATGTATAATACATATATGCTGTAGGACTATGCCTCTTTTGTTCCCACCCATTATTTGTCTTTTCTCTGCAGAACGAGTATATGAAAGATAACTTCCTGATCAAGATCGAGACATGGCACAAACCTGACATGGGACACCAGGAAAATGTTAGTAAAGATGATCACGAGAGGTGCATTTCAATCTGAACTGCATAAGAACCATTGTTGTTGCTGGCTCCTATATTAATATTTTTACCTACTACCTTTAAAGTGACATTAGAAGTGACTAATGTCAAGTGAAGGTCTTTTATTCTGATCTGCCTCATTCACGTCCACTTTGCTGTCAGCTGCCGTGCTGCTGCTTGTTCAATGCATCACTAACTGAACGTGCTACAGTCAAGCAGACAGCCACCACTCGTCATCACAGTAAAATTAGCCGCAGCCAAGACCAGAGCGTGCCAACAGTGTGATCATTACGGTAATGCACCAATCGAGGTGACATTTTAAACAGAGGCAGAAAGGAACAGAATAATTAAAGTCTGTTCAAAAGGGCACTATGTTAAATAGTTACTGGAAGGTTCCCAGAAGCAGTAGCTGCCGTGCGTGATCACAGCAGTGGCAGAACAGAAAAATAAAAACACATAAATGGGCTGCCAAATGTTAATACATCTGGAATACCATCATATTCAGACACAAATTAGAAAATGCAATTCAGTTTAGAATGAAACAAACTGCAAAGTGATCCAAGTGCTCCATGAAGTGGTAAAATCAGACACATGCAACCACATAAACGCAGTAAAAAAAACATAAATTTAAAAAAAGAAGAAGAAAAACTTCCAAATTGCAGACTTTTCTGATGTCCTGAGGCACCAGCTTCAGTTTTCCTCAATGTTCATGACTTCTGCTCAGCTCACTACTCCCAGGTTAAAGCTTTTTTTCTGCTCTTCATCTGCCATTAACTGTAATATTAAAGGGATACACAAAAAATTAAATGAAAAATAAATATAATGGAATAAAATAAAACTAAATACAGTAAAATTAATTTAAATGAAATGAAATAAAATCATGATGTAATCTATCCAATCACCAATCACATGATTGGATCTGGGTCTCATATCTGGTATGATATTCACACTGCATTGTTGTCTCCTTATCAGAAGCTGGTCTGCGAATTATTGCATGGAAAGACTGTTCTTGCCTCCAAAAGGTTAATTCTGGTTAAATGAATCTCCTCAAAAAGGCTCTGTGGTCCTCTCTCAGGTACATGGTTTGGATGCAGAAACCTGGAAGAAGGTGGACGTCGTCTACATCGACATTGCAGACAGAAGCCAAGTGGAGCCAAAGGTTGTAAATGCTCGCCTAAGGTCTATGCTGAGATGATCATTTCAGCTTTGTTCCTTCATGTAAGATGTTCACTTTGTTTTTTTTTCACCTCAGGATTACAAACCAGAGGAAGATCCTTGCAAGTTTAAGTCAGTGAAGACGGGACGGGGGCCTCTCGGACCGGACTGGAAGGTACAGTGTTCTGTTGTGAATCAATCCATCAATCAATCATGTTTATTTATAGAGCACATTTTAACACAACCTGAGTTGACCAAAGTGCTGTACAGGTTAAACTAAAATCCCAAAGTAATATTAAAATAAACAATTATATATATAAATTTACCAAAATACTAGAGTAAAACAGCACTATAAAATGAAGAAAATTCAATAAAAAAATATATATAAATATATAGACACATTAAAAGCCAAGTTAAAAGGCTCAAGGTGTGAAAAGGAGAAGAGGTGTGTTTTTAATAATGATATAAAATGATTGAGGCCGTCAGTTCTTGTCCTTTTAACACCTGCCTCAGATTATAAAAAAATACTCGAGATTGTTCTTTTCTGTCACACAGAAGAAGTTAATGGAAAACACCTTCAACCAATTCTCTTTTACAGTAAAAATATCCCTCCACCAAACACTTGTTGCTTAGCAACTATGATTAAAAAAAAGGTTAAAGCATTTCATCATGATAGTATTTTCCCTGAAAAGGCACCCAGGAAAGAAAGACACAAGAAAAAAAAAGAATTAATAAAATAAAAAACAATAATAATTGCGTAAATGAATTCAGTGTTTTGATTTTCTTGTATTTTAGCTGTTTTTGCATTGTTGTAACAAGATAATAAACTGATAAATCAAAGTGGATATCACTGAAATGCAGCAAAGTATACATGGTTACTTGAAACAAGATTTTTATAGTGAAAGAGAACGATAAAAGCTTAAACTCTGGCATTGTTGCTTGTTTTTACATCTTTTCCGTGTTTTCTCTCTGTCCCAGTCTGGTTAGAAGTTTCTCTCTGGTTCAGAGACTTTCTGCTGCAACGCTGGCAGTGAGGAAACTTACTGACCTGCAACACACTCCCCGTGGTGTACATGACGATAGCGTCACATTACCGGCTAATGATGCCGTCAAGCCAAAGGCTCATATTATCCACTACTGTTATTTTTTAAAAGCTATGGGAATTGAATGCATTCCTATTCATGTTCCTCCAAATGCATGGAACCTTGTATAGTTAGCCTTTGCTCTGATGATCGCTCTCCAGTTTAAACATTTACAGCTCAATTACCCCAAAAGTCGAATTGGTCAGAGAGTAGCATCGTATTGCAGAGTTAAAAGGGTCAGAGGAGACAGGACAGACAGTGGAGATGAAGGAGACAGGAGACGCAGAGGAAACTGTGTCATTTGTGTGGGAATGTGGGTGAAGCCACATTTATTTATTCATATAAATTTCTTTCAAGGAAAGTTTTTTTTTTCTTGAAAAACGTTAAAATATACAATTTCCAGCAACACAGGCGAGCTCGTAATAAAATTTGAATATGTGAGAATACGTAGCTCATGTGTGTAACGACCCACCATACTTTGTTGACCATGTAATCAGTGATGTCATCAGTGCTGTGTGTATCTGTGTGCATGCAGAAGGACCTCCCCAACAGGAAAGAATGCCCACACATGTGTGCCTACAAACTGGTTACTGTCAAGTTCAAGTGGTGGGGGCTGCAGAATAAAGTGGAGAACTTCATCCAAAAGGTTTGTTGAAAGACACGCATGCAACTTCTGCTCCAGAAAATTATTTGTGTTTTTGTTTAACTTCCTGTGTGGTGTGTCATTGCTGACCATCTTTGCATGTGTGCGGCAAATTCAGACGTCGTTAAACATAAGTGTCAAACTTGAGGCCCGCGGGCCAAATATGGCCCGCCATTTCAGTTCCTCTGTCCCGCGAGAGCGTGAAAAGACAACCATGAACTTATATCTCGAACATTTCTGAGGAACTGTCAGTGTGAATGATTCAGTCCTTATTCAGTGGAATAACAGAGGTGGAGAACAGCTGGTTTATGTCAAAAAGTCATGATTTAGCAAAGATATTACAAGAAAAGTTGTTAATTTTTGTCAAAACTTATTTTTGTACAATTAACTTTTTATTGAAAGATTTGAGATATTAGGACAAAAAGGTATAACACAAAAATTATGCATAATGTGCAAGTTTTACAACTGTCAATCAATTATCAACTTTATGTCAGAATGTTGCAAAAAGTTGACAATTTCCAACAAAAAAAATTTCAGTTATAAAAGTTACGATATTGTGACATTTATGATTGTACGGTAAGAAGTGTTTGTTGTTGAAAAAATGAATAAAAAAAATTTTATGATAAAAAAAATTTCACATTTGGGATTTACAAGAAAGAATAGTGGAATTAATAGTGAAATTAGTACAAAAGGCTCAAGTTTATGTTCATGATTTATGTGAAATTTCAGATTTTATGACTAGAAATTACTTTTTTATTTAAAAAAAAAATGAGGTACTGCAAAATTTACCATTTTACAACAAAATTAGCTTCTCGTTCTGAGTTTCATGATAAAAATCTCCAAATTTGTGAAAATGGAAATTTTATGAGAAAAAAATCTTATTTTATGACCAAGTGGAGGAACTAGCAGAAAAGCTGACAACATAAACATGAACCAGCCCTTTAATGGTAACTGTGGTGGGCCAGGATGAAACAGTTTGAACACCCCTGTTGTGAAGGAAAAAACTCACCTTCATGTTGCTGCACCAGCTTTCAGGAGTAAAACAGGGAGGAATTAAACATCCCTGATGCTTTAAAAATAGCTTCCTGCAGCCACAGCATGACTTTTTTTTAATTGCCTTTGTTGTCTGACAGCAAGAGAAGCGCTTGTTCACTAATTTCCACCGTCAGCTGTTCTGCTGGATTGACAAATGGATTGAGTTGAACATGGAGGATATCCGCCGCATGGAGGAAGAGACGCGTAGGGAGCTAGATGAGGTATGCAGATTAAACAAATGTGATTATGTTTGCTCCGTCTGTGTAAAAACACTGAAGTAAAACAAAGTAATTCACAGATTCACTGTGTAACACTTGTCTTTATTGTGTGTACCAGATGAGAGTAAAGGACCCAGTGAAAGGGATGGTGGCTCTAGAAGACTGAGGTTGTGTCAGAATGTGAACGCTGCTGCTCATCAGGTGAGCAGATGTCAGAATATAGAGAATATGTGATGTTAGAACAGCTGGATAGAACATCCCAGATACAGATGAAACCAGAAGTTTACACTAAGATTACAACATCTAAACAATATGGAAAAGCCCAGATGATGATAATGTCATGGCTTTGGAAGCTTCTGATAGGTTAATTAGAGGTACACATGTGGACATGTTGTAAGACACACCTGAAACACACATCATAAGAAATCAGCCAAGATATCAAGAAGGGAATTGTGGCCCTCTACCAGTCAGGGGATGGCAGCATCATGCTGTGGTGATGTTTGAGGAGAGAACATTTTGTTGAGATACTGAAGCAACATCTCAAGACATCATCTGGGAAGTTAAAGCTTGGACACAAATGTGTCCTCCAGATGGACAATAACTAAACAGATCAGATTAGTTCCAGAGTGTCATGTGACTGGTCATCACCAAGTCCTGATCTCAGTCCTGAAGAATATTTGTGTTCATAGCTGAAAACAAACGTGACTCAGTTGGACAGGTTGTCTGTCTCTCATCCACCTCTGTCTCTCTCTTATCTTCCAGAACAGAAAACTCAGATACCAGCGGATTCACATCCTCCTTTTCTCTTAAGGTCGGACTGACCGGTCCCAAACCCACCTCGCCCCACCCAAGTCCAGTCTGGTTTTCAGGGACCTGGACCCAGTACACTCCCGATTCTCAGCTGATCTCCTCCACCGTCCTCCATCTGTCCTTTTATTTCATTTATCCATCTGATTAAACACTCCAAAGCCTCCAGTAGCAACATTATTGATCCTGTCAGTCATTCTGAATCGTTCTAAAATACAGAGAATAGCGTTGTTCATCTCTGCAGTTTAGGAATGGTGTATATAATATACAGTAAATATAAATATATATATATATATAACAGGGGAGGTGACTTATGTATTTTAAAATGTTTAAAAGGAAGTTCTGTTAGTTTGTTTGTGGATGTTTATTTTTTTTCTAGACCAAGCTGCATCTCGTTGATTTCTCTTTTGTCATATTTTCCCCCCAATTATCTTTATGCAGCGTTTCCTTTTGTTGTTCAGTCTGTGAACCATAACTACGAGGTTGGGAATGTGCTGAAAGTGTTGCATTGTCTCTTTTATACTCTTTTTTTTTTTTCTTCCCTGCACATGTCGCCCTTCATATGCCGCAGCGTTCGTTAGCTTTCCTGCTGCTTTGTGAGTTTGTGTACGCTACTGTTGGTGAGCCTGTTTCTGTAGTAGATTTACGGACACGTTTTTTCTTTAAACACATCATTTCTAGGCTGCACAAAACTGCCTAAATATGCAGCGATCGTAAATTACTTATCATGGTTGGAATCCATAAATATTTAGAGAGAGATACACGTAAACATTTGAATTACTCTGCAGTGGAAACGTTAGAGTAGAGAACTAGTTAAGGACTGTCTTCTGTCTGACAGAGACATGCGTTTATCGTGCTGTCACCTACTGTGTCATCTCCAGTGGATAAATGGTCTTATCCAGCAATAGCAATAATTATCATGACATGCTGGTCTCTCTTAAAAAACTTGTTTCTTCCCATCATAAAGAGCTGAAAGTCAAGAGCAGATAGGCTGTTGCTAAATCGTTTAATCTTTCTTTCTTTAAGTGATGTGTTGTTGGTGTTTTTTTTCCCTCCTGCTGGCATCTGAAACCTGTTATTTGTTTTGGTGTGATTTTATTTTTGGTATATGCATGAGTGTATATATGAGTTCCATAAAGTGATGTGTGTTTTTACAGAGAGCTGATGCAAGCTGGGTAAAGAAGCTAGGAACATCACCATCCTTCTCCATCTTGTTGATCTCTTTTCTTTCTTTTTTTTGCCTCCTTCTATCTTGGTTTATTGTCTTCTCTTTATTTATTTATTTATTTTCATTTCTTGTGTACTTCACATGTTCTATCAGTGCAGAAAACATCAAGTGAAAGCAATAGATAAAGTCAAAAATGTTAACTGGCCCTCACATGAATATATAAGATTTGTACACAGACCATCTTAAAGCAGGTGTAACATTAATGCAAGACTTTTTTTTTAATCAAATCTTCTGTAAATAAAATATCTTATATCTAATATATATATATATATAATCTATTTATTTTTTAAACACATTTCAATTTCAAGGTGTATTTCAAGAGTAATATTTTACAAAAATCCTGCACAATTTGGATTCTTGACATTAAATTACACCATAAAAAATTTAGGCCCCTTTATTCCAGCATTTTAACAACTTTTTTATATAAATTTTCAACAGCAGTGATGTTCATGAATTAGGATGTATGCTTTCCTGCACATTTACAGCTCTTACTTCCCTCTAGTTTTTATAATTGGTCAAGTTAAAGTTTGAAGCATGTGATGAAATGGCTTTTTGCATCATGTGATTGATGGGAACATAATGAGCAACTATCACAGTTAGACTTTGGAGTCAATGATTTATTTTCTAAACATATTTTCTGTTGCCTCCTCATTGAAGAGACCACTGGTCCTGGATGTCCAACCCCCCCCCCCCCCCACCTGTCAACATCTATAAGTCAGGTGAAGAACAGGAGCAAGAATGCAGGTCCAGATTATGTCAACCCCAGAGTCCTGAAAGCCTGGAAACCAGCTATGTGGGATTCTGTTCAATTTCGTTCTTAACCAGGAAAATCCAGTGCTCTTGAAGACATCCTACCTTTTTTCCAGTACCAAAAAGATCTCATCCATCTTCTCCTAATGACTACAGACCTGAAGCTCTGACATCCCACATCATGAACTTCCTGTTCAGACTTTTATTGGTCCACCTGAGGAAGCAAAGTAGCACCTTCCAGGATCCACTGCAGTTTGCTCATCATCATGGGGTTGGAGTTGAAGATGTCATCATACACCTGCTTCAATGAACCCACAGTCATCAAAGCAGCAGCTCTGTGAGGATCATGTTCTTCCATTTCTCCAGTACATGTATCACCATCCAGCTGCTTTACTACATAAGAGACTCCAGAAGACACAGAAGAAACTGAGGACGGAGAACTGGTGGACGAGTTTGTGGTGTGTGAACAATCACCTCATCTTGAATGTGAACAAAACAAAAAAGATGATTGTGGATTATAGGAGAGCCAGGTTTATGTCAAACAGTATTTCCATCATGGGAGAAGAAGTGGAGGAGTAGAAATAACCTGGATAACAGCCTGGACTGGAGACACCACACTGATGCTGTTTATAAGAAGGAACAGAGCAGACTTCTGCAGGAAGCTGAGGTCCTTCAGTGTTTGCAGCTATAAGTTTGTTCTAGAGAGTTCAATCGTATCTGCAGTCCTCTGTTGGGGAGCAGCATCAGAACCAGAGACTTAAAGAAACTGAACAAAAGTGATAAAGAAGGATGGCTCGGTTCTGAGGACTGTTCTGGAGCTGATTTTGTAAAGGAGGACTATGGAGACTGACACAGGTGATGCAGGGGCCGCATATGGCACCTTCAGTGGCTTATCTTACCAACTGCAGGTCCATCTCAGCATCTTTGAATATCCTTCTTCTCAGTAAAATAGATGGCCACACTATTTTTCAGAGAACGTACAGTTATGCTGTGCAGTCATGGTGTTCACTGTTGTCTATCAAGGAGAGATTTTGTGATGTGGGTCTCAGCTGGACTCTGAAATTCCAAACTCATTCCTCTGAGATTAAATTTGAATCATATCTGACCTCATCCTACACTTATCCAAGGAAACCATCCAGAGCAGTGGTCGTGTGATGGGACTAGCAGTTCAGGTGAGAGATGCCTCATGGTTGAACCCAGAAGGCTGACCAGGACCACATTCTCTGTTGCTGTTTTTTCCTTTTGTACTCGTAAACACTGCAACAGAGTGGTTTATTTTAAAGTGGTGTCTGTTTACTGTCGGGGCCTACTGATGACACACCTCTACGTCTGCCCTAATGTCTGCAGCAGTCGTAGCCTACGGAGGCCTCGCCTGTGCACACTACTCTTGATTAGGCAAATGCAAATCGCACAGTGTGAGATGGTATAATCGTATGCAACTGCAGAAATCTTGCAGCGTAGGATCCCTCAGAGGTGCAATGGTGCTGAAACCCCTAGGTGAGGTGAGAGCTCATCCTGCTAGGAGCATGGTCACGCCTTGCAACTTACTTAGGTGGGTTTCAGTGCAGGATATTTCTGTAGGAGCTGCCTGAGTAGGGAAAACACAGGTTTCCAACATAATGCGTGGACATTATATCTAAGACTTATCATGCACTAATCCAATTTCAGGTAAAATTTATCCCAGCCGTGATGAGTATGAAGCCCACCAGGAGAGGGTTTTGGCCCGAATAAGCAAACACAACAATCAGCAAGCCCTCTCCCACAGCATAGAAGAGGGACTGAAGATACAGGCGATGACGAGGTGAATACAAAGAAATTATGCAAATAGACAATTAAATTTCAGTTTGAGGACTATGCTTTCTCTTTGCGTTGCCAGACTGCAGCGTGGTAAGAGACACACAGTTGAGAATGGTAGCGGAGCTGAAGACAACGGTGACTCCTCCCACTGTAGCAACGCCTCTGTCCACAGTAACCAGGTAAGTTGTGGTTCGTGTGAGTCAGAATCAGAAACTTCTCCTGTTTTAGGTCAGTTAGGATTACCAACGTTTACATACACTGTTGGTATTTGGTAGCATTGTCTTTAAACTATATGTCTTGGGTCAAATGTTTTGGGTTTCCCTTCAGGAGGTTCAATAGTGTGCTGGAATTTTGGTCCATTCCTCCTGACAGACATTCCCATGTTGTTTATACTTGCATTTAATTACTTAAACAGATGAACGTGGCACCTTCAGGAATTTGAAAATTGTTCCCAAGGATGAACCAGACTTGTAGAGGTCCAACACTTGTTTCCTGATATCTTGGCTGAGTTCTTTTGACTTTTCTCATGAAAAAGAAAGCAAGCAGTGTGTTTGCCTTAAAATACATCTACAGTTGTGCCTCTGATTAACTCAGATGTTGTCATTTAATCTATCACAAGCTTCCAGATCCATGGTTCTGCGGTTTGCCAAGTCGTTTAAAGGCGCATTAACTCAAAAAAAATAAATTGAACTGCATTCCACAGTTCCTCTGCATTTCTTGGTTTTGCCTCAGAAGCAGCATTTTTGATATCACCCCTCAAGTTTTCTTGTATTTAGGTCCAGGGATTAAGGCTGGCCAACAGTAATCTGGTTGGTTTATAACCAAGCTACTGCTCGTTTGCTGGTGTGTTTAGGGTGGTTGTCTTGTCAAAACACCCTTTTCCAGAGCATTTCCTTTTCAGCAAAAGACAACATGATCTGTAAAGTATTTTGATGTATTCAAACTAACCCATGATCCCTGGTACGTGATAAATAGGCCCGACACCATCGTATGAGAAACATTCCCAAATCATGACGCTTGTGCCACCATGCTTCATGGCTTTAATAGCTATGACTGTGACTTCAGTTCAGTGTTGGTGGTTGTCTTGCAAACTGGGGCCCCAAGGCTCAAATAGAACACTCTGCTCCCATGGGTCCTGAAGCTGTTGCTCCATTTCTCTTTAGGCCAGTCTAGGTTTTTGAATTGTTCCAGTCCTCACAGGTAACTTGAGAACTCCTTTAATCTCCCTGGATCTGATCATTTGCCAAGTTTTTGCCATTTTGGCTATTCTTTGATCCATTTCAATGGCAGTTTTTTATTTTCTCCAACATCTTTCTGGTTTTGTTTTCCATTTTAAACCATTTTAGATAATTTTAGCTGAATAATGCATCATTTTCTACACTTTGTTTTACCCTCTGCAATAAACATTTTACTCCAAGTACACTGTTCTTCTGAATGACCTCTGAAATGACCCATTTTACTCAGATTTTCAGAGCAGTCTACTACAACCAGCATGTACATTTGATGCCTTGCTCCTTAAATAAGGGACACTTGCTTTATGCTAGTTTTTTCAGAATGATTGATCTCACTAATTGAACTCCATACTATTTTTTTAACATCCTAATATTCCTTTTTCTTCACTTTCTGTAGACTGTCACACATTTTTGATTTTTTTTTTTTCCCTCATACTTTTATTTGGAATAGAATGTGCTTTGATCCCAATACATTTGCGTGCTGGGAAATAAAAGGATTTTGAGCTTTGCTCGCTTTTTATTTTATATAACACTATAATTTTGATATACATTTATTTCTAATTGTGATGTGGTTCCCCAGGAGGCAGGCCCAAGCATCAAACGCACCAAGATGAGTGATGACAGCGGTTTGGACATGGACAATGCTGCTGAGAATGGGGGTGGGGACTCTGTGATCGATGGAGGTGCCAGTGAAATAGAATTGGTGTTCAGGCCACATCCCACCTTGATGGAGAAGGATGACGGCCACAACAGGTAGTTGCACTGTTAATGTTATAAGAGAACATTGACATAAGCCTGGCTTCAGTTATACGTTTTCTAAGGAAGTGCTTTTGAAGCCTCTTTCCCTTGTTTACACACCATGTTGTGAATGAGGGACTGAGCATGTCTGGAAGCCAACTGGAACATGCCCATCTTTGCTCACTCATGAGCTGGTGATTTGAGGCTGACTTATGCTAACCTATGGTGCCAATAAATACTGCATTAATTCATTTTACATTTATTCTTGACAAATTTTTCCAACCATCTCACCACCAAAATGACATCTAACTTGGCAGGCCAAGCAACTATCGCTGTTTTTGCCTGTCCTAAAGTGATCTGTGGCCAAGATCTCTACTTATGGCAGCAGCTGGGTCCTCCAGTTGACGTCAATAAGCTTGAAACATTCCAGTTCGTGTCATCAGGATAGACTTCAACCCTTTGTGGCTGCTTTGATTTGCCTCTGAACCTTTGTAGGCCAACCTCAAACTAGTGGTCTTGTAGTACAGTTAACAGCAACTAAAGCTATATTATCTTGTAAGGTGTCCACAGGTGGTGTAAATGGACCAGTAAACGGTTAGCCTCGCCTGTTGCTTCATCTCTCTTTACCACTACAGGCTGGTATAGTCTGCATTACTGCAAAGGCTGCGCAACTTTGCATGCCCTTAATTATACATAAAATGTGAATACTTTATACCTGTCGTGGTACAATTTAAAAAAGAGAGAAAAAATAAAGTTGCCATAAAGTTGTTATGGATGTGAAATCTGTCTGTGGAGACCAAAACCATTTTACTTTTGTCCTGCTGGTTGGGGGTCTGTCCCTAGTGGTGAGTGCACACTCAACGTTGTTTTACTTCAGCATGGACACCATCCAGAAGATGACATGCTGCCCTTTGGTTGCCAATTAACCTCAGCTTGATCTAATTAATACCTTTTTGTAATAAAAATCACTTATGCTGCTGTCTTCATGTTTGAGGCTTTTTTGTTTTCATACTGTTGTTTTCTCATTTCTATTTGTGCTATTATTGTTTTTATTCTGCTGCTTTATTCTCTCTATTTGATGTTTTTATTGTGTTTAGCACTTGTAAGATGACCTTGAGTACCATGAAACTCACCCACAAATAAGATTTCTTATTATTAGTAGTAGTATTTAAAAAAAAAAAAAATGTTTTAGAACATTTGTCAAAATTGAGCTGCTGCAGTTTGTGTTGAACATCCATCCACATGTGGACAGTCCATATTTTAATTTCCATCCCTTTTCACATCTCAACTGTCATTGCAGTGTGGAGTTTGTTCCCCGCTATATAAAAACATCCGGTAATGCTACGGTCGATCACCTGTCGAAGTATCTGGCAGTCCGGCTGGCTCTCGAGGAGCTGAGAAGAAACGCTGAGGCGAGTCCCGTCAACGTGGAGGCTGCGTCAGAGAAACAGTACACCATCTACATACCAACTGCTGGAAACCAGTTCACTGTGAGTACACACACACAGAGGTGCATTTATCACCTGTACTGTACTAAAGAGACGGTTTGGCCAGTAATTTATACACAGAGAATTTGCTTTTAGAACGGTCACAAAAGGTAAAAACCAAAAAAAAAGAAATCTATTGGTGCTTCTTCTATTATGCCAACAATTATGTTCAAGGGGAAAAAAGTGCACGCATTGCAGTCATTCAGCTGCAGTAGCCTCTAAGTCTGATAATATTCTTAAAGTGTGTATTTGCATGTGGGGGTGTGCTATAATCTGCTTGGAAAGAGCTGCACCCTTTTTTCTGGTTTTGAACAGCACCGTGAACGTGGGAATATCATTCTCTGGACTGCTGATAACGCTGAGATACCTCAACGTACATACCTTTGGCAAAAGAAAAATTCCCTTTTCATTTAAAAGATAAGAATAAGGACGAAAACGAACGTAACAATAGACGACAGCCAGTCGTGATTTCTGAAGGTGTTGGGCAAAATCAGGGAGATCTTCAGCTGAGATTTAGAGTGCTGCAGTTGATAAATTTGGTTTCCACATCAAGATAAATCCTTCCCCTTCAGAAATAGAGGCTCTTAAAATTAGATAACTTATATTGTTTGGGCAACAAGGAAACTGAGCAGGTAACCTATGAAGGCGCGTTTGTTGGTTGATGATTAAACTGCTGAACTTTGCTCCTAGGTTCTGAACGGTTCCTTCTCCCTGGAGCTGGTCAGCGAAAAGTACTGGAAGGTCAACAAGCCCATGGAGCTCTACTTTGCCCCCACAAAAGAACACAAGTAAACACGCAGGAGAATATATCATTGATGCATATTCACCAGTTGGGAGTAAACACCTGCGCTTACAAGGAAGAGGAAGGGAGATGTGTGTCTGACAGAGATCGAGGGTTTGGATTAAACCTGCAAAAGGACTTCTTTAGAAAGGAAACTTTGTTTTATATTCTTTATATCTTCCTCTGTGTCTCTTTGTCTCAGTAGACGGTAGCAGATCAGGACAGCACACTGTACCTCTGACAGCGAGTCTCCACACTTCATCTATAGTTTAAATTAGTTGTTTTGATTTGTTTGTTCGCAGCCAGTAAACCTTTTATGTTGTGGTGACAGTGTTTATTTTAAAGAACAAACTGTGTCCAAATTGTTCCAAATTTAGAAATATGTTAATGTTTAAATGTGACCCATATTTACAGAGATATTAAAGAGAACATGAGCAGACTCAACAACACCTGATGACTTAGACGCTTATACAGTTGGCTTCAAAGTAATAGTAGTGTGTTGTTGTTGTTTTTTTTTTTAAGAGTAAAGCTTTCCAAGCACACAAACACATTTGGAACTCTCCAAACCAAAACATGGAGATTTTGTTTTCTTCAAATTTGTTACCGTTTGATGTTTATTACAGAAAGTGAGGAAAAAGGAATATTAAGTCTGTTTAAAAACCAGCATTGTGATGTTCAGCTAGTGAAGAGATCGAGTCTGTGTAAAAATACGTATCAAACCAGATGTTTGAGGACAAATGCAGCAGATGTTGGACTTGCTGGGTCACTCCAGACGTTCAGGAGAACAGCACACTGTGGAAAAGTTGAGTGGAAAACATAAAAAATGCAGAAAAGGATGGCTGCTCCGCTGAAACAACCTTAAATTCTGTAAAATGGCAAGAAAACATAAAACTACATCTGGAATCGATCAAAGACTCAGCTGATGGTCAGCTCCAGGATGATCAAAAGGATCCAGAGTTACTGCGCTGTAACAGTACGAAGGTCTCAGGGTCCCCCTCACTGAACCGACCGGCCAGCCCCATCCTCGGACCTCAGTCCGCCAGGAAGCATCCAGAATGGGAGGAGTTGCAGGTATTACACGTTCACAGGTGCTCTGTGCAGCACGGACAGGAAGCAGTTCTCAGAGACGCTGGACGGGTGTCCAGAGCTGGTCAGTCGGGGACTCTGCATTCAAGCAGTAAATGAGGTTAGAAAGAAAAATGCAGACGTGTCTTTCAACAGCTGAATGGTCTTTTTTCTGGACTTTTCTGGAAAGATGGATCTGCCTTCATGTTTTGATTTGGAGTAGAATGTGAATGTTTGGAAATCTAAGCTTTTATTTTGAGCTTTACTTGCTTTTTAAACACTATTATTTTGAACGTTAACTGGATACGTTACTGGGTTGTCCATCGAATGAAGGGATTCTGAAGTCACAGACGGGATGGGCAGTGTTTTAGAAAACAAGAAATTTACATGGTTACAATTATTCATTTTAAAACATTTCTGCTCATTTCAAGTTTTGCCATTTTAAAATTGACTAAATTGTAAGTTATTTCTATTCACTCATTTGGATGCGTCTTTCTTAAATCGCATAAATAAAAGGAGAATCGGACAGATTCAGTCTCAGGCGATTATTCTCGGTAGTCTGAATGTTTACATTTAAAACTTTCATAGTAAATTTGGTGTTTGAGTCTCACCGATCCTGAAGCAGAGCTGAAGAACCCACCAGTTCATGTAGACGAGCAGCAGCAGTGCCAGTCATATCTATACCATACATGTTTTTTCATGTCCCTGTAATCTTTGAAATAAAAACAGAAAGGGTCTGAATGTGTGCCCTCTGGTGTGTGAGCAGCAGGATTCTCTAACCACAGAACGTTGCACAAACTTCATTTCTTGTAATTACCTTTGACTCATCAGTGGACAGCAGTCAGTCATTTATTACAGTTAATTGTTCTCACGCAGTCCGAAACATTTTATTCTCCATGTCAGTAACTCATCTGCCTGGCTGCTTTTCAGAGTGACTTGAAGCCAGATGTGCTCAACCTTTTACTTCTTTCAGCATCATAAGTGTCAACGATAACTTGATTTGAGGTACCTGATGGGCCACATCCGATCATCACATGTACCCTGACACATTTCCAGGTTCCGCATCCACAGGACAGCACACTGTACCTCTGACAGCGAGCCTCCACACTTCATCTATAGTTTAGATGACTTCTTTTGATTTGTTTGTTCGCAGCCAGTAAACCTTTTATGTTGTGGTGACAGTGTTTATTTTAAAGAACAAACTGTGTCCAAATTGTTCCAAATTTAGAAATATGTTAATGTTTAAATGTGACCCATATTTACAGAGATATTAAAGAGAACATGAGCAGACTCAACAACACCTGATGACTTAGACGCTTATACAGTTGGCTTCAAAGTAATAGTAGTGTGTTGGTTTGCTGCCATGGTAACGGCTAACGGTTGCTTCTAAACAAGGATGGATCATGACCAACCCAGTATTATTCAATCTTCCCATATATATATATATATAACACACCATACAACTGTTCCTCATCCTCCTGGATGGCTCCACCTTCCCAGCTCGGGTCCAGTGCCAGAGGTCTGGCAGCCTGAGGGTTCTGCAGGAGGGTTCTAAGCTGTTCCTGCACTCTTCTGGACAGAAACCTCTGATGTTTCCAGGATCTTCTGGAGCCAGTCTCCCAGTTTGGAGGTTACAGGTTATAGCTCTGATCACCACTGGCACCACTCTAGCCTTCACCTTCCAGAACTTCTATCTCCTCCTCCAGGCCTCGGGAGCTCAGGAGCTTCTCGTGTTCCTTGGTCCTGATGTTACAGACTCTTGGAACTGCTCCGTGACGTGTGGTGAGACACCGACTCCATCAGAATCACGTTTACGCTACCAAACATTTGGACACGCCTCATTCAATGCTGCTTTATTTTTATTAGAAGATACATGCTGAAGGCATCAGGAGTTATGTAGCAAACCAAAACATGTGAAAGAACCCTAAATGTTTTATATTTTAGATTCCTCAAAGCAGCCACCCTTTACAGAGGGAAGGCAGGAGGACCAACCAGTGCTCAGCAGCTCTGGGAGCTCCTTCCAGACTGGTGGAAAACCATTTCAGGTGACCACTCATGAAGCTCATCCAGAGGATGAAGAGAGTGATCGAAGCAAAGGATGTTTAGAAGAGAGGAAAATATAAAACATGTTTTCAGTTTTTTTCACACTTTGTTTGCTACATAATTCCAGATGTGTTCATTCATAGTTTTGACATCTTCTCTGAGAAATTACAATGTAAACAGTCATGAAAATAAAGAAAACCATTAAATGAGAAGGTGTCCAAACTTAACTGGTGGTGGAAATGAACCCAGCAGAGCAGATTATTCACCATCTGATCAGCAGCAGTTAACTGTTCAGTTTCATATCTTATATTAACATTCTTTACATCCAAACTGTAGCCCTCCTGACGCACATTTCATTAAAAAAATAAAGTTATGGTCTTACGCTTAATTATACATGAAGTCCGCGCTGATCCTTCTGGACAAAAATCTGTTTTTTTGTAGAAGTCTTCCTGGTCTTTCAGTTTTAAAAGTCTATCAGACTCATTGATCATTGATACTTGCTGTGCAGCTGTGGGATAGGCTCACTACTGCCCCCTACCGTGACGCAGGAGAACTGCAGCTTCGTGCCTCTTCACTCCCTTTGTAAGATCACTGAGCACATGGAACACGTTATATACATCAGGGAGGCGTATATTAAAAGTGCTTGAAAAATTTGTTTGGCGACATACAGAGAGACAATAACGCTCTTATTAGAATAGAATAAAATAGAATGTTTATTGTCACTATTCACATGTGCAATGAGATTAAAAGCAACTCCTTATTCAGTGCAAATAAGCAGGTAAAAATAAAGAAGAGCAGTTTGTGAGGGACTGAAGAATCCAAGGTGAGGCTCTTCCCTGTATTTGAACCTCAAATGGGCAAAATTCTGTGATTTTTAATTTAAAAAATAAAGTTAATAAGTTAAATGGAAAATTAGTTAATAGTTGAATCTGGGCTGCTGCATAGCCTAGTGGTTAAAGCAGGCATCCCATGTACAGAGGCTCAGTCCTCATGCAGCAGTTGCAGGTTCAACTCCTGTCCCACAATCCTATCCAGCACGTCTCCCCCATTCTCTTAAGAAGTTCATCAGTGTCTGAGTCCCAGCTGCTTCAAATGAGACCAGTGGGACGTCCTAGGAGCTGCCTGTACTCTACACAGCCTTCTCCAAACTTTATTATAACAATCTATGTATTACAACAAATCTGTTATTGATTTGTTTTGTTGATTTAGTCTTGTTTTTCAGTTGTGCAAACCCAATCTTGATCTTTAAGTTCCGTGCAAACATTCTGAGCCACCGCTCATTCATTTATTTTTTTAGCTTCCAAGGAGAATGACTGTTTTGACATTATTTAAACTGAGCAGTAGTTCTCCAGACTTTCTGTAGGATTTCAAAAGTTATTTTAAAAAAAGATAAAACAGCTTTGTTTTATCTTTTTAAACTGTTGGGACTTCAACACTGGCAGTCATTAATTTCTTAAGCATACTTTACCATAATATGGTATTTCTGCAGATTCCCATAGAGCTTGTAGCTGAAAGGTTTGCTTATCTCAGCATGGTGTCCCAGTGTGTCTTTAAATCTGAGGAAATGGGAGAAGTGGAGGACAAAAGATGAAGTGTTTGGCCTGAAATTCTGTACCGCAGACCAAGAGGATCTGAAAGTGATGTTCTGAAGCAAGAGGGAACATTCCAGTAAAGTCCTGGCACAGGGCCTGGGAGATGCAGCTGGACCTGCAGCTGATCCATCTACTGCTGGTCCAGCTTCTTCAGAAATGGTCTTCCTCCAGATTTACTGCAGTTATTGGATAGGACCTGATATCTATCAGACATGACCTGAGGCATCTATGAGAGAGAAGAGCTGATGGTAGGATGTAAAACAAGCTTTAAACGGAAGGGAAAACCATGTCTGGCAGGATGGATGAATCATCAATATATGTTATCAAATAGTGAAAAAGCACGTGACATGTAGAACTTGGATTTTATTTATTGTGAAATAAACCAAACCAACGTAAACATCACGTTTCTCTGCCTAACTTTTATTTTTATAGAAAAAGTCCCAGCTCCAGGCTACAAGAGAGTACAGTTTACACATTTTCATATTTTAATGTTGAATAAAACTGGAAACTTCTTCCAGCTGTTTCTGCAGGTAGCTATAGCAACAGGATTATGTAATGACGTGAAGAGGCGGATGTCAAACGATTATGAAACTGATTTTTAAAGCATATATTAAATAAGCAACAAGCTGTTACTTTTGTCTGGAAGTAGAGGAAATGGTTTGTTATTGCTGCACTGGGTAAATGCGCGCTCCCGCGTCAGGGGACGCAGTTCCCGGCAGGTATAACTGCTCAGGCAGGACGCCTGTCTGTCCCCCATAACCACGTCACTGCTGGAAACTTAATGTTTATTTGTTTGTTTTTTTATCCATACACTTGCAGTGACATGGTTCTGTGGAAACTAGGACTTATTTTATATCTGTGTGAAAGCAGAAAGTAGAATATAATTTCTACTTGATTAAATGCGTCTTGAAATAATAATAATAGGTTGTTGTTGTTGTTGTTACTCAACTGATTTGGGAAGGACAGTCAGCTTTCCTCTGAAAACAGCTGACAGGAGTGGTTACCGTAATGTCGCCAGTAGGCGGTATAAATAGGCTGTGGGAGGGCTGGTTTTACTGGCAGCCCAGCAGCGTCTGACAAACACCAGCAGCCTTGGAAGCAGCGGACTGGCGACATGAAGGGCAACAGCTGGCCTCGCATTTTCCTCATCCTCCTGTGTTCTCTGACCTATGTGGCCGTTTTAGTGGTGAACGCACTGGCGGGAGTGGGAAGAGGTGAGTCCGACAGGCTCGTGGCTCCTGGGCCGCTGCAGCAACATGTTCATGCTTGTTTTTCAGCGCCGCGTCTGAAATCCAACACGCACGTAGGCCCAACGGAACCTGCTCTGTGAAAAATTAAATATTACGCTTGAAAATAAATGTAAAAGACAGAAAAAACAACTGGTTTCACCTTCACCAGCTGCATTCCACTACTTGCGAAACCAGTTATGAGACTGGTCGTTACGTCGTTGCCGTTTGTTGTGCGTCATTTCAGTGACTGGAAGTTGTGTAAATGGACAGACGCTGCAGATGAGTCCGTAGTTCCAGTTTAATGTGGTGGGTTACGGGGCTGACTGGAAACCAGGCAGCTGGTTTCATGGTGGCGGTGGGAAAGGACGGAACCTGCGATAAAAGTAACAGCAAATGCAAGTTCGATGCACGTAGAAGGAACGATCCATGCATATATGTATATATAAGTGTGTGTGTGTGTGTGTGTGTGTGTGTATATATATATATATATATATATATATATATATATATATAACAGATGTGCTTCTGGACTTCCCAAATCCCTAGAAATATTCTGGGTGTTTTGGCTCTCAGGGTGTGGCACAAAAATCTACTTCTAACTAAACGCCCACATGGAGATGACGCTTTCCTCAGTGCGCTGCTGACACATAGAGGTCTGTGACGTCACGGCCTTGGTTTAATACTAGCCACGCTGAGTCTTCGTCTCATGTTCTGTTTTCCTAATCCATTTTAATTATTATTATTAATTATGGTTAGGAACATAAACACACATCAGAACTGACAGGGTGTCATTTCTTTTTCCAGATAAAAGTCCACCCATCCTCTGGGAGAATGATAACATAATGCTGATGTTTTAATGGAGCCAATAATGTTTTCATGGAAGTTCATCTTCAGATTGCTGCCTTAGCTCCAGTTTAATAATAACCTCTACTAGGACACAGTAATGTTCTTCCATCATGTCATTAGAAGCCAGGACGTGACTCTTGAAAGTCTGAGCTGCATCTAGAATGAGACTAATGTTGCATGTTGGCCTCCAGGTCCTTTCCTTTCCAGTACAGGCAACATCTCAGGCCGATATGAGACGGACATCACTCCAGCTGCCTGGACCTTCTCTATCTGGGGTGTCATCTATACCTGGCTCACCCTGATAGTCATTTACCTGACATCGTTTGTGTTTAGAGGGTAAGCTGTAGGAGGGCGAGGACTTGCTCGGACCGACTGCTGCACATTTGGTGGTGCAACTAGCAGGATGAAACTGATATTTCTCTTTCTGTTAATAGATCCTGGGCTCAGAGTCTGCTACCCTACGCCTTTTATTTTTGCTGGCTGATCAACTTGCTAACGAACATGGCGTGGCTCGTGCTCTGGGACAGAGAGTAGGTCCTTTGTTTCTACTCTTGCACAAAAAAGTGCAGTTTTTAACTGAAGGTTTCTATTATTAAGGGGAAAAATCCAAACCTAAGTGAACCTGCGTGAAAAAGTGTTTGCCCCTAAAGCTATTAGCTGGAAATGACTGCAATCAAATGTTTGCAAACACTGACGGTGAGTCTTCTCCAGCTGTGGAGGAATGTTGGTCCACTCATCTTTGCAGAGTTGTTATTCATTCACACTGGATGGTTTTTGAGCAGGAACCACCTTTTTAAGGTCCTGCCACAGCATCTCAGTCACATTCAGGTCAGGACTTTGACCAGGCCACTCCAGAGCCTTTATTTAGAAAGCATTCAGAAGTGGACTTGCTGGTGTGTTCTGGATCTTCGTCCTGCTGCAGGATCTTTTGGTCCACTTCACTTTGGCCTGCAGGTCCTATTTCAGTGATTTGTCGATTGACACCAGATGTGGGCGGGGCTGCAGAATTTGAACTCAGCTTTCCGAAGATGTGATAAACCACAGTTGATTTGGGTTAGTTAACGTTTAGGTTTGGATTGTTTCCCCTTAATAACAGAAACCTTCATTAAAAAACTGCATTTGTTTTCACTTGTCATCTTTGTCTAATATTTAAATGTGTTTGATGACCTGTAACATGTAATTGTGACAAACGTGGGAAGAAAAAGAAAATCAGGAAGAGGGCAAACACCTTCCTTTCCTTTTTGTTCTCACCGCTGTCAGAACACCTGTCTGGTTCGGACTCCAGCTTCTTTTCATGTGTCAAAGTTTTATGAGGAAAGTTCACTCTGCAGTGTATTCATGATCACCTTTGTTTCTTTTCTTTCTTCTGTCTTGCAGACTGATGCTGGCAGCTCTGGTTGTCCTAATAATGATAGTGATGTCCAACTACTGCACCTTGTTCTTCTGTTGCTACGCCACAGATTACTATGGACTGTGGTTGCAGGCGTACCATAGCAAAGATCTGCTCTGTCTGGAAGCACTGGTAGGAAAGAGTGCGTGTCCTCTGAACGACACAAAGACCTGTCACTTTAAATTAATGTTGTTGTTGTTGTGTGCAGGTCCAGAATGGCTTGGCAGTCTACACAACATGGACATCTATTGCCTCTCTGATCAATTTTTCTGTGGTTCTCAACCTGTGGGGGGTTGATGTGAGCACAGCAGCGACCGCATCTCTGTGCATCCTGTTTGCAGAGCTGATAGCCTGGTAAAGCCCGAACTCGATGAGGAGACATGACCTGCATCTTCCATGTGGAGGAGACAAAAACACATTATCAGCAGGGGATCAGTACATTTAGCATGTCAAGAACGTAATGCAAATTTAAAGCCAGTAAACCAGCGTGACTCAGAAGTGTTAGCATTTTATTTTAGTCGAGTCACTAAACACAGTGAAGCATAACGGCGTGTGGAAGCGCTGTTTTATTAATGACGGTGTCTCCTGGTGCAGGTTCATCCTGGAGAACTGGGTGCTGGACCGCTGGGTGCGAAACATCATTACGGTCTACCCGGTGGTGATCGTGGCTCTGGTTGGAGTACTTTACAAGCAGATGAACCTCGCTGATGTCACTCCAAATTGTGTGTTTATGGGTGAGTTTGATGTTTGAAATTTCTCATTAAAACCAAAAGTGAAACTAAAATGCGTCTTATTTGAGACCAGCCTCACGCTGACCTGCGCTATGTTATAATTTGTCTTTTTAGCGTTTTCGTTCTTTACAAAAGACTTTTTGTGTTTTTCAGCAAATTTCTGAAATGACATGTGATGTGGTAGAAATCCAACATTCTATCTGGAGCAGTGATTACAGCAGCGTCATCATTTTCATGTCAGAGGTGGTTTTCTTGTTAACTTGTGCGTTCTCTCTTGCTCTCAGTGGTTCTGCTGGTGCTGGCGTGCGTCCTGTGCGTGTCACGGTTTTGTACAGTCATCTGGAGGAACAGGTGGCGTCCTCTGCACTCCCCTGGTTCAGCACGGCTGATGGTTTCGCCCCTGGACGGCAGCAACTTCAGGCTCCTCTCCTAAGGGGGACGTTCCTCTGGTCCTGCTGGAGTCCAGAAACATCTGAACGCGGGTTCATGAGGCACTTCTGATGCAGCATGAGCTTGTGTTCACGTCTGTTTCAAAATAAGCATTTGCGTATCCTAAATTTATATGTAAAACGTTAAATATAATTATTTCTCTCATTGGAAGAATAGAAGGAACTATTTTAAGAAGACACTTTTATTTCCATCCAACTTCAGCTGATTGACCTTCTCTCAGCCTACTAACTAATGCAACTGTTGACTATATCTGTAGTTTTTTTTAAACAAATGTATCTGATTTTAACTGTTTGACATGTATGAAGATTTTTTTAATCTTTGCTTTTTCATTTTTGTTACAATAGATTACTATAGTTTTTAACAGTATTACTTTTGTTACATTTTGAAATACCTGCAGCTTTGCACATGTATGTATGAAAGAAATCGGATTAAAATTTGCATGAACTTAAATGCTTAAAAACGTGTGACTGTTTCTCCTCTTTTTCAGTATATTTTACTGTAAACAAATTGGACCGCTGTTTAACAACAGGAGATATACAGTTTAGTCCTGCAGAAGCAGGTTTTCTCGTTCATAACTGGGACCATCTAACCTCACAGGCTTCATTTACTCCTGAAGCCCTGATTCTGTCAGAAAGGACCAACATCACAGAGATGGATGTGTGGAGGTTGTGATCTGTATGGAACCCTGGTATCCACCAGAAACCAACCAGTCCAGCCAGCCAGACATGAAGCAGTGATGGTGACCTCCAACACTGACTCTGTGTCAACCAGAGACCACAACCAGTAACAGGCTGGATCACAGCTGGTGCTGGTGTGTTGGGCCAGTGTCATGCACCTCCATCAGTGCACTGGATCAGCCTCCAACCCTGCAGGGTCCATGCAGCCCAGCCAGACCAGACCCAGTTTATAAAATACTTGGCCTATGGTGTTTTTAGCAGCATCCCTCTGACTCTGGTGTGGGTTATGATGGCTACACATCATCATATGGACCACATGCCTGGGATGAACCCCCAAACCCCTTTAAATCTAGGGTCACTAGCACCCTTTAATACTTCTAAAACAACCCTGACTGTACTAGAACATAAAACTCACAAAGACACATAACTGAGAAGTAGTGACACCATACAGTGTTCTTCAACCCTGGTCCTCAGGGTCCAGTGTCCTGCAGGTTTTAGATGGTTCCCTGCTCAGTCACATTTGATTGGATGGTCATCAGCTGGTCTTCAAGGTCTACACAGGTCTGTCAATGAACCACTAATTAGAACCAGGTGTGTTTGAGTAGGGAAACATCTAAAACATGCAGGACAGTGGACCCTGAGGACCAGGGCTGAAGACCACTGTTCTAGTGTGTTTAGGATGCTGCCAGTCCTGTCCAGGAGTCCCTGCAAGAAGACTTAATGGGACCCTTCCTGGTTAAATAAGAAAGAAATGTTTTTTTTGTAAAGAGCAAACTGTTGTAAAATAGAATTTTTTCGTTTTCTTTTTAGCTTAATAATATTATTTTTTCTTGCATTTTTCCATTAAAACAGTACATTAGCAGCTTTTTGTTCAGTGCTTCTCAGACGTTAGCTAAATGGTGGCTGCTCTCTCCTCAGCTATTTCACTTTTAATGTCAGTATTGTGATACTGTCGTTTGTCGGCATGAAGAGTTCTGGTTCTAAGTTTACGCTGGTCTTTGCACACCCTCATGGTCCAGATGGAGGGAACGCAGGGATCTGATAGGCTGCTGGATCCCAGGAGGAAACATGAATCCACTACTGCAGCTGGAGGACGTTTAGTTCTGCTTCCTAGAAAACAAACTAACATGTTTTATTAGACGCATTTGCAGAAAGCATTGCATGATGGTAAAGCATCAGCAGCCAACAGAGGTATGGGAACCCGCCTCACGCTCGCTCTGTAGCTAAAACTATTCACAGGTAGGTGCAGGTGAGGCAACCATTCAGTCCAGAGGTTATTTAGGTTTTATTTTAAACAAAGTGAAGAATGACGAGCTGGTGCATGAAAACAACATGTAGAACTGAACAGGGCCCATTTCTGGGTAAGTCAGACCCTTAAAGAGTTAACCGAAGCACATTTCAGACGTTTCAGACTACAAGGCTACAACATTAACCGAGTCTTCCAAAGGGTCGGGGCAGGTTCAGCTCCAGACTCCAGAGCTCCGCCCCCTCTCTGCTGCGGGAGCTATCCACAGGAAAGAAAGACAACCACAGGACTGTGGTGCATGAAAGAAGAAAATACCAGTATCACCATCAGATAGTCATTTGCAATAAAGTTGTACTTTAAATACCGTTTTGTTTTTTTAAACCAGCAGGTGGCGCCTACTTACGAGTGAAGCTTTGGTACAACAGGACTGCACTTCATTCAGGAAGCATCATTGCTATATCATTAAATATTTAATTTCATTTGCTGCTGAAGTTGTTGCTTCTCCACAGAAAGTTGTGCAATCTACGATTTCTAACCACTGGAAGGACTCCTCCCCTTGAGCTCCCGTTGCCATGGTGCATCGTGGTATCAGAGCTCCACTGATGATGCCTGAGTTTTTACACAAGCTGCTGATGCTCAGAGGTGAACAAACTAACTCCAAGTATTTCTCCTTCTGCTGACATATGAAAGAAAAAACTCCCTTCCTGGATCCCGACGTTCCATAAACATTATGCAAACTTTTGGACGTTAACTTAGAAGACTGGATCAGTTGCTGCAGTTTATTTTCACAGCAGACCAGTTGATGAGGAACACTGACTGCCTGGTTGGAAGTCCTAAGCATCTGCTCTGCTGCTCTCATAGTCTTTATGCAGGTCCAGTTCTCCGTACAGGTCCTCCAGCACAGCCAGAACTCTGCTCTGAACCGAATCCACCTGCTCACTTGGGCAGTATTCATCTAGACTGGACCTGGAAGAACACATGAGCCAGGTCATTTTGAGACTGGACTTGAGGTCTGACTTCACATCTGTAGTACTCACCTGGACATCGTGACCAGAGTGGGCGCGTGCAGAACCCTCAGAAGACGCTGCACTGCTGTGACGAGCCTGTCAATCTCCTCGTCGGTGCTGATGTGATGAGGGAGCTCGGCCGAGTCGCAGGTCAGTCCCGCCTGATGAACCTGGGAGAGTCGGAGCATTTCAGGCGGCAGGAGCGAACAGCGAGCGGCGAGCATGACTGGGACTGCAGGTACTGTCTGAGTTTAGCTTTGTCCTGGTGGACGCACACATGCCGCCAGGATGTGCTGCTGAGCACTGATGACTGGGATCCTGATCGTGGACTGAACGGCGTCCTTGAACTCGGACAAGTCTGAGTCTGTATCTCAGCCCCTTCAGAAACGGGCACAGCTGTTATGTTCGTCCTGCTCAGAGATGTAGCGTATACATATATAAATGTCACCTTTTCCTTTCTTTTTTAAATAAAAATGTGATGAACTAATTGATTGTAGCAGACATTGCTGTAATTTAAATAACTTGAGCAGAGAGAGAAAAGGTCTTTTTTAAAAGTTTGTTTTGGTGAAGATGAACCCCTCGAGGTTCTAAGAATGTGCTCATCTTTGGAAGACCTGGTATCACTTGTTGACACGATGCAGCCCAGAAGTTGGACTAACGTCTCTTCTACCACTTTAGGAGACGGATTCTGTCAGTTGCTTAAGGAATCAAAAGTCTTTCACTCCATCAGTGTGGTTTCAATAAAACTGAAGCATTAAACATGTTCTAGATGACATCATGTAAATGTCGCTGAAGCTCACCTACATTCAACCTTCCAGTCCGTCGGGTAACTGAAGGAGCTCGCTAGCAAAAAGCTACATTTAGTTAAAGCAGGTGAAGTATTACATGTGGTGTTTCTATGAGCTGGACGTTATTAGCAGCACGTAGAAAAAGAACGTCATACTCACCATTTCATAGTCAGGAGAAGCATTTCTTGCCTTCAAACTAGAGACCAGTGGAGCTAATGAAGACATGCTGGGAAAAGACAAAAAAAACAAAAGGAAACGATGAGTAGATGGACAGCAGCGAAGCAAAATGTCTTCGGTTTGGGGACAACCTGTCAGTGAGAAGGTTCACTGAGTGCAGAAGCTTTATGTCTGAGAGCAACATCTGAAATACAAATAATAAAGCGAGGGGGGTGGGGGGTGGTCTAGGAGTATGGGGTAGTGGGCCTGTTTCTAGACCAGTCAGTCCAACTTGAGTGTCTGGTCTGCAGGTTCAGATTCATCCAGCTGTCCTTTCTTTTTGGAGCTTTAACTGACTCAGACCTGAACTTCAGCAGCCACATCAAGGCTGGAACTAAGACATCTTCTCACCTCCTCAAACTGATGTCCAGAGTCAGAGATCTGATGTCCAGAGTCAGAGATCTGATGTCCAGAGTCAGAGATCTGATGTCCAGAGTCAAAGATCTGATGTCCAGAGTCAAAGATCTGATGTCCAGAGTCAGAGATCTGACGTCCATAGTCAGAGATCTGATGTCCAGTCAGAGATCTGATGTCCAGAGTCAAAGATCTGATGTCCAGAGTCAGAGATCTGATGTCCAGAGTCAAAGATCTGATGTCCAGAGTCAGAGATCTGATGTCCAGAGCTGATTTAGAGATTCAGACTTGTCTGTGATGCTCTTTTATCTCCAATCAGACACTTCATCTCATCCAGAACGCTGCTGCCAGAGTCCCAACAAGAACCAGAAGAACTGAACACATCACTGCTGGTCTGAAATCCTTCCACTGGTTACCAGTTACAAACAGAGATCCTTCCACTGGTTCCCAGTTCCCTACAGAAATCCTTCCACTGGTTCCCAGTTCCCTCCAGAACAGACTTTAAAGTGTTGTTAGTTTACTGGTCTCTGAATAATCTGGGTCCAGAATCCATCACTGATCTTCCAGTAGAAC
>JBAMYA010000006.1:4874466-4888047 GCA_037176975.1 Arrhamphus sclerolepis
GTATTTGTGTGTGAGCATGCTCAGTCTGTAAGGTTTCTCCAAAAGAATGTTCAATAGTGGCTGTGTGTCAGGTTTGCTTTCTTGCTTTTTCGTTTTAATGGCTGTGTCTGAGGACTTTGACGTGTCACCTGCAGGAACACCTTCAGTAGTCAGAGGTCAGAAGTCGAGTCACTGAGAAGAATTTTGATGGGATACTAAAAGTTAGTCAGAAAAGGGTCAGAAAAGTCCATTTTTACTAATTTGCAGTCTAAAACAACTGAAATGACAATTTGATGCCAGACAGCGGGGGTTCCCCCTCCCCACAACCTTTCCACTAGCGTCTATTTTGTAACCGTCTGATGTAACTGAACAATCCACAGTACAAAGAGATTAGCATTAGCTGCAAAAACGATGGCTTAATGATGTAAATATAGCTAATAACACATTTTTTTGAACTGCTGCAAAAATGTTATGTACTAAACACATCTCTGACTGTTTAGGAATCCTATCTATGATATTATGAGGCACTTAAAATAACAATCTGAGTTTGTCGTTGGCAGAAACATCTCAGATAATTGGCTCCTGGACTGCAGTCAGAGGGTTTCACTTGGTTCTGCCACAGTACTGGAGCTGTTCATTTCTGTCTCTGTTAATCAGTCAGACCAGATGGTGGGAAAACGGGGCCTGAGTTTTTAAATGGGAAAAAAAGAAGGATTCAGGTGTTAAAACATTGTACTGTGAAAGCAAGATCAGAGCTCCTCAAACCTTCCCTCTCTTTAGAAAGTTATGGATAAATACGTGAGACACAACACGCGTCACAATGACTTTACGTAAACAGAAATGTCCATTGATTAATTCTCTCTCACAGGGTTGTTAACCAACCTTGATCCGATGTCACGCTTTAAGTCTGCACGGTGGGGGGGTTGTGTGAGGTGAAACAGCTGAAACCCAGAGTGGAGCGCCCAAAGCAGAAGAAAGCAGTCAAACAACAGGGACTCACCAGAAGGGAACAAATCATCCTTTCTGAGATCATCAGCTGCATCTTCTAAACAACACAACACACAGACTCCAACGCAGGTATGCTTTCAAGTGTTTTCTCTTTGCTTCTAGGCAATTTAAAAAGTTCTTCTGCTGTGATAAACACATTTAGGTAATAGCTAGTGCCACTTTTTTTGTTTTGGCTGGTTGAACAAAAGCCTCATACTGAAAGGCTTTTATGTCACTGGATATTTAGTTTCTTCATTATGAGTTTTTGTATTCAGACAGGTCATTGCACGTCTGTGTGTCTGTTATATGCAATATATGTCTAAAAGTTGATGTATTTGTGGTCGTTTTATTGTGTTTAGTACTTATTTTATTGTTCCTGATTTGAAAATTCCTCCTGTTATTCTGCATGTGTTGCATCTCTTTTTTCTTTTTACCCATTTTACATTTACTTAGTTACATTGCTTTTTGCTTTTGTTGTTTTGGTGTTTGTCTTAATGTTTAGTTTCTCTTTCAGTCTTTTGTTTCACCACCATTTTTTTTGTTTGTTTGTGTTTTTTTTCTTAAGTTTTGCTACTTTATATTTGGTCTCCAGGCTGTTGTGTTCATTGATGTTTGTAGTCAGTCTACATATGTCAAGGCCAGAGGGCCGAATCCATCCCACCTCATCATTTTATGTGTTGGGATGTTTGATTGTTTTAAAAATAAAAGACTACATCTTTTTAAGGATACATCAAAATATACTTTTTTTTTTTTTTTTTTTACATAAAATTGCTAAGTTAATTAAGTAAAATAGAAGTCACACTTTTGCAAAAACTTTTTTTTTACAATCAAAACATGCAATTTTACAAAATTCATCATTTAAAACAAGAACTTTGGAATTTGATTTTAAAAAAAAACTGATAGAAATTTTGCCAAATCTGCAATTTAACTTTTATTTAAAAAAAAAAAAAACATTTTAGGACATAAAGTCATGATTTTTAATTAAAAGTTTCAATTTTGTGAAAGTCAATATTTTACAACAAAAAGTTGAGTTAAAATGACAAAATTTGCAATTTATGACATAAAGTCATATTTTATGTTAAAGAAAAGTCAGTTTTTCAAACTTTTGGCTTTTTTGTTTTACAAAGATTTGGGTTGTTTTTTGTTTTGTTTTGTTTTTTGCCACCAACAATTTGCGGGGAAAAAAAATGCAAGGCACAGAATTTTATGAAATTAAATCATAATTTTATGTCAAAAAGTTGCGATTTTGCAAAAGTTAGTATTGTTTGCATAGAAAAAAAAATAGTGATAAAAATATATATAAATAAGTGTCAATTTACTGAGTCTCCCCTTTCCTGTTGGCTTGTTGGTACACAGATTAGCTGATAACATATACTTTCTTCAGGACTTGAAATAGTCCAACGACAGAAGTTAAATAGTGAATAAATATTGAACTTACAGGAGTTAAGTGAATGGAAACATAGCACCAGTATTTCTCCACCTCTGCTGGAGATGAAAAGAAGATAAACATGTTTTCTAGCAGAATGTAACAAATATAACAGCCTAAAGTAAAAATGGAAAGATGACATAAAACCATTCAAACTGCAATTAAATGATCATTTTCTATTAATATGCCGAGTACCTGTCTAGTTTCTAAAACTGGCTGTGAGACTGTATAAAGCAGAATTTGAATAAAATACTGCACAAGCAGCGCCTGTCATTTTCTCAACTTCTTGGTATGCAACTGATTTACCAATCCTTGGATCAAAATTTTACAATTTACAGTACATTTAATTTACAGCACACCCTACCGTAAGCAACCACAAGCTTTGATATTAGTTGATCTTCACCTCGCTGTCAGTTTCCCTGCGGTTTGTCTCTATCAGTAAGACTGGCTTTTACTCCTCCTGCATCTCTCAGTTGACACAAGGTCTTCGGGGCGCTGTCACTTTAATTGGAGTGCAGCTAACCGTGATTACATGATTACAAAACCATTTCAGAAATGATTTTCATTCATCCCTGCCATGCCTGGCTTTGTCTGTTTCTGTCTTGATAAACGAGCTGTTAAAACGGTGAGCATTTGTACTTACTACGTGTCCTCTTTGTGTACAGTTGGTTCAAGTGTTTGTGTGTGTGTTTGCAGGATAAGAAAAATGAGCATCAGAAGGTCTCACAGTGGGGGACACAAGTGCAGGTAAGAGCAGTGGTTTGCCGTACAACCTTCCTCGTCCTCTTCTGGTGATTGCAGGAGGGAAGTAAAGAGAGTGATGCAACATGTGGACAAAAGGTGCCTATAGAGTCCAGAAATGAGAGTTGCCAAACCTTCATAAGTAGCTTTTAACTGCCAGTGAAACCTCTCAGTTATTTGTGTAAAACTTTGCATGTGACCACTTTTATTTTATTGTTTTTACCTAAAGGCATTGTTATGTCTGTTTGTTCTGCATGTTCACGTAACAATAATCGGCACCTTTGCAAAATCTAATGATCAGTTAGGTTTCAATAAGTCGTTCAAGATCTCTGAACCGCAGAAGCAGGTCTGTCTATAAATTATTACATTTCAAACTGTTTGCAGTCTTCATCAAACATTGCAGAGAGACAGATTTGCCAATTATAGCTGCATAATTCAGTTTTTTTTTTTAAGCTGGATTTATTAGCCCCTTATATTTGTGGTTTCGTCACTGAACAACTCTCGTAATATGTCATCTGTGCTGCAACCTTTTGTTGATTGGAGGTATCTGGGTTTCAGTTCTGAAAGTGAAAACCTTTAAATGTTTGCGTCAGAGCTCGTGCTGTAAAACCGTGTTTAATCCACACCTCACTCTAGCTTTACAAAACTAACCTTTACCCCACACGAGAAGAGGCTGGACTGAGGCCAAGGGAAGCTAATACTATTGTGCACTGCTGTTGTCGTCCCCCCCCCCCCCACCCCCTCACCCCCCCACCCCATCACTAATGCGTGGGTGTAATTGTGGGGTTTCATTCATTGTTCGCTGAGAGAGCGCTGTTAGTAAACCTATTACAGATCCAAAGGGTTACCCAACAATGCTCACAGTGATGGAGGATCAGCCTCCAGCTCTCCTCTTCTCCCCACACTCCCAGGAAAACTCCCATTCACATGCCTGTGATTAGACTCCAAATCTGGCCCCTTCTTGCCAGCATTCCTGAGGCGACCCCACGGATTCATCAAAGCTGCGTGACCACGCTGGACCCGGCCAGAGGAGGGACTGCACCCGGTGCAGAAACACAGAGGAGCTGCCTGGAGCACGTGTGGACATCTGACTAACAAGGAATCAGTTTGTGTTACTTCCAGCAGCCTGGGCGCAGGGAAGGCCTCTCACATCAAATGGCAGCAACCAAGTCAACCGAAAGAGTCTGAGAGAAACCAAACTGAAGACCTTTTTTCACTGGATTGCACTTTTTTTCTTTTCTTTTTTTCAGGAATAAAATTTAACCTCACAACCAACTTACAATCTTTTTGACATATACAAAAAAAAAAGGGAATCTAGCAGCTACAAGGAAGATCTTTTCCAGCCTTCACAGATGGAGCCTTTACCAGATGGTCAGCGCGTGCGCTCAGACAGCACGAGCAGCTCCACGTCTCAGGGCTCCAGGTCGAGGACGCTGCTGCGCCAGCGCCTGTCCCAGCTGATGACCTGCATCGATGACATGAGCTCCGACGATGAAGCTGGAGAGGAAGTGTCCCGCACTCTGGAAGAAGCATTTGAGCTCTGCGGACGCTTCAATCCTGCAGATGCATTCAGGTCAACGGGTGCACGCGTTCACTCAGGCGTCCAGAAGTTTACGCAGATGACAAGTGACAAACCTGACTGGATGCTAAATTTAACAGAATCTTTTCCTGTTGGCTGTATCATAATTAGTCCATCAGAATATAAAAAAAAATGTATTAAGTGTATAATGAAAAATAAATGGATAATACGTCTTGTCATCACCAATCATCCTGACAGGTTCCACATAGTGACCTGGAATGTGGCCACATCAGAGCCGTCTGAAGACCTCTACTCTTTGCTGGAGCTTGACGACCAGACCCCCACAGACCTCTACATCATTGGGTGAGAAATCCGCTTACAAAGAAGTGTTTTCAGCCAGAAAAGTGAAATGATACAAAGATCAGGATGCCGGCGTGTCTGACTGTTTCTTCTTTTTTTCAGTCTGCAGGAGGTGAAAGCAACCCCGATTAAGTTCATGTCAGACCTGATGTATGAGGATTCCTGGAGCCACCTTTTCATGAACACACTGGCACCCAAAGGTTTTGTAAAGGTAGGGATCACATAATACTACAAGATAAGAATATTTAAATTTGATTTGAAACTCAAACTAACCATGCACTGAAACGTACAGTTAAAATTGAGATGAAAGTGGCTGATGAATTTCCCTCTGCCTCCAGGTCACATCTGTGAGGATGCAGGGTTTGCTGCTGCTGGTGTTTGCCAAACAAAAGCACCTCCCTTACATCAGAAACATCCAGACGACCTACACTCGCACCGGCATTTTTGGATACTGGGTAGGAAATGTGAAAGCGAGCAGCCCTGGAGCTCTGTAGAGAACAGCATTATGAAATGCTGGAATCCCACTGGCATCATTATGAAAAGCCTATTGTGTTTGTGAAGCAGAATGTGCAACAGCTTTGGCAGAATGAAATCACAAATATGAGCAGTGTACTGTTTCAAACTTATCTGATCCATAGTCCAGGTTCAGTGGAGAAAATTATCTTTCTTTCAAACCAGGGGTGTCAAACTCTATTCCATCCTGGGCTACATTGTTGCCATGGTTACCATTAATGAGGAGATTATTATTTATTTTCTCTACCAGCTGTATTATTAGATTTTCACTCCTTTCTGGACTCAATCGTTAACAAAAGAGAACGTTTTTATTGTCCATAAATTCATAAAATTCAAGATTTTTATCAGAAATTGAGGCTTTTGTATGAAAAATCTCAATTTTTCTTGTATAATCATAATTTTAAAAAACAAACAAAAAACCTACTTTTATTGCAAAATGGAGAATTTCATTAAAATAGCCAATTCTTTCATAATATCACTTTTTTCATTGAAATGTGATTTTTTTTTTGTCAGAAAATCTCAGCTTTATCATAAAATTCAGACTTTCATACTAAAATCACATTTTCAAACAAAGCTGACCTTTTTTGGAAAAAAAAACTTTGTAAAATTGCACATTTTTAAAGATTTAAGACTTTTTTAGTCATACAAGCACAAATGTCACTAAATTGTGACTTTTTAACTTATTTTTTATTTTTTTTAATGTTGGAAAATTGCAACTTTTGGACAATTTCAACTTTTTGTTGTTAAATCACCAAAAAATTTGAAAATTTTTTGACAAAACTTGGCAACTTTTTGTTGTAAAATTCTTTGCTAAATCCTGACCTTTTGACATAAACAGCTGTTCTCCAGCTCAGTTATTCCATTTTTTGAATCAAACAGACAGTCACATTGAAACTTCCTCAGATTTGTTCTCTTTGAACGCTCTCATGGGCCATATAAAATGGAGCGGTGGGCCAGATTTGGCCCACGGGCCTTAAGTTTGACACACGTATCAAACTTTGAAATCGTCATCAATGGCTGTTTACTTCCTCCTCTGTGTTTCAGGGTAATAAAGGAGGAGTGTCCGTGCGTTTTTCCTTCTATGGCCACATGGTGTGTTTCCTCAACTGCCACCTTGCAGCTCACATGCATAACGCTCTGCAGCGCGTCGACGAGTTTGAATACATCCTGGACACGCAAGACTTTGATTTCTTTGACACACCACATGTAATGGACCACAAGTCAGTGCACTCACGCACACACAGTCACACTAACGCAGATATGATGTGATGTGACAAAAGATGAGGTAAAACGAGGCCCCACTGCTCACTCATAGGGTGGTGTTCTGGTTTGGTGACCTGAACTTCCGTATCGAAGACCACGGCCTGCACTTCCTCCGCTCATCCATCAACAGTGGACGCCACCATTTGCTGTGGAGTAAGGACCAGGTACTGCATCCAAAACACAGACACATGCAAAATGAAAGACACACGATGAATAACATTGTGTTCCTGCAGCTGCTGATGATGAAGAAGAAGGAACCCCTCCTGCAGGAATTTGAGGAAGGCCCGCTGAATTTTAAACCCACCTACAAGTTTGACCGTAGATCTGACACCTATGACACCAGGTAACACACGCTTTTAGTGAAAAGAAACATATGAAAATACTCAAAGACACATTTTGTAATCCTCATTTGTGCTGTTGTTCTTGTTTGGATTTTGCACAGCTCTCCAAAGACGTGGTTGGGTTTTAAGTAAGATGCTCCATTTTTGTGTTGCATGCTCCATAAGTCTCTTTACCCAAAGCTTTAACGTGCACCCCCACCTAAGTCACACTAAACAGCATCCCAGTGCAGCCACTGCAGTAATCCCTGATGTCTAGAGGAACTTGGTAACAGCTCCTGACACAGTATGTGTCTGTTGTATTATAGAAAGAGGACTGTTGCACTGCCCCTAACCATGTACAGACCCAGACCCCTGCAGCGCTGCAGCACCACCCTCCTCTTCCTCCTCACCTCTCTCACCTGGGGGCTACTCTGTTTCTGGTTTGGGGCCTGGTATAGAGAGCTAGACCCACCAAGGTGGGTGCATCCATGGATTCACAGATAGAAGATAGAGAAGAATTTATAAATTATAGGCAGAATAGTGTCCTTCATTTAACCAAAAGTTAAAATGCTAGGATGTAGGATGTCCAAAAATACCACCACCAGAAGGGAACTATACTCACAGTATGTAGTATATCCTTTCTAAAATATCCATTGAGGAAAAAAGTTCATAAAAAGGACAGTGAACAGAATTGTAATGGGCCATTGCCCTATCATTAGCTTAGCATGTTAGCATGTTTATATGAAAGAAAAACCTTCCCGATGTCTCCAGCAACACGGATCAGCGCTAAGTCAGATGGTCATGCAGCAGAAAAACTGAACAAACCCTCTGTGATGTCACTCAGAGGCTTCTACAGAGATTTTAAGGTCTCTTGACCTTTGTTTCACAGTCAGTTCATCTTGTCCTGTGGTGCTAATTAATATTACTACACAGTTATCCTGATCAATCTGTCCTAACATCCTCATTTCAAGTGTTGTTACTGGAACATCTCAGACAAGCAAATAATTAATTTACAGAGTGTTACACTGTGTGATTGAACATCTGTTAAATCGTGGCCGACCTAAAGCCAGTCGGGGTGGTCTGAACAATGAACAACACAACAGACATCACTATGTTCTCTGTCTGCACGGCATCCCTCAGTGCACTGATGGGAAAAGATTTAATTGTGTTTTTAACCCTTTAATGCACCCAAGCACATTTTTCTAGCATATTACATCCCTTTTTCTATGCATATTATTCATGATATATGCAAGGTTGTGCTTCTTTTTTTTCTAGTGTTCTCAGTAGTTTTTATGCATTTTTCATCTTTCACCTTTTGTGAACAACATGAACTCATGTTATGGATCCTTAGCACATTTTTGTGCTCATATAGGAAAAATAATGCACTATGTTAGGTGTGAAAACAGTATATCTTTGTCTTATAGAACCTTTAGGTCACTTCTCCTCCTTGCACCATTATGCTAGTAGTTTCCGCCACTCTTCACAATGCACGCAAATGTTTTAAGCTTGCATGGTACTTTTTTTTTTTCAATCCCAGATGTCTCATCTCTGCAAATGTTTCGAGTCTTAAAATGTCTTACTATGTCACATGGTATTGTTAGATCAAAGCAACTCATCCCAAAAATGTCATCCAACATTTCTCCTCCGTATGTTAGAACATGCACAGCACTTCACTGCATGTCCATTTGTCTTCCCAGTTTGTAATAGCATGTGTTTACAATAATTATATATGTTAACATGGATAAGCTAAGCTGAAATATGACACCTGCAGGTAAGAAACACAGAAACAAACCCTTTAACGAAAACTAGGATTGTGTATTCAACACCTGTTTTAACTTTACTCAGCGGTAAGAAGAGGAAGCCGGCCTGGACAGATCGGATCCTCTGGCGAATCAAACCCAAGAGCTCGTTGTCAGAGGAGGAGGAGGATGAAGATGATGCCGAAAGGGCATCAACTTCCACAGAAAATGAACAAGATGAGCAACCAATCCTGGTCACGCAGAACAAATACACCAGTGATATGAGCTACGGAGTCAGTGACCACAAGCCTGTCATTGGAAACTTCACTCTGGAGGTGAGAGCAGGTCCACTGTGTCCACTACATCCACTGTGGAGCTCATGTGACACTTTTAAAACACTTTTTTTCTTTCATCTCGTCTTCCCTCAGATGAAGAACTGCTTTGACACACCACTGGTTCACATATCTCCTGTGGGTGAATGGAGCGCCGACCAGAACGGAGATCTGACCTACACAGTCCAAGAGGACTTCTTGTCTTCTACGTGGGACTGGGTTGGCCTCTACAAGGTAGTCCGATAGATTTACTGGGAATAGATGCAACAACACAAGATGGATTTGAACTAATGGGTTTGCTGACACGCAGGCTGGATTCAAAAGTGCGTCCGACTACGAAACCTTCATTTGGGTCAGAGAGAACGAGCTCCCAGAGATTGATGAGGTCATACAGGTAATGTGCCCGTTGAGGTAGCTACTGGGTGCATGTTTGGACAAAACCCATGTGGATTTGTCCTTCTTTAACTTGTACATGTGTGTTCTGGCTGAAGATATCTGTAGATAAGGACAAGATCCCTCTGCTGGGTGGAGAATACGTTTTAGGTTACTTCAGTACAAACATGCAGAGTATCGTTGGACTCAGCGATAACTTCCAGGTGAGTCTGCCACCATCCGTCTGTAGTCCATCATGTCATCACTTTATTATTATTATTATTATCATTATTATTATTATTAATATTATTGGTTCACTTTCAAGAGTGATCTGCCAGACAGCAGCCTTAAACATCCATTCCACTTCTGTAAAAGACATTTTATATACCTAAAACAGCTCATTCTTACTGAGGGCCACATCAGCATTATAGTTGGAAGACTGTATAAATGTAATTACTCCTAAAACACATTGATAAATTACAATCTCTGTGTTGATTATCATTTATTCAAGTTACAAATGTTGTCCGTCATGCGCAGACATTTTCAGCACTGGTGCTCAAGACAACAGGAAAGGGGACTATCAGTAAAGTGTCACTTATTTAGGTTTATTTTTTTAACAAATTTTTTTCTAAGAAAGCAAAAGTTTGTGGTAAAATTTTGAATTTTGTAGGATCACAATTTTTGGAGAGTAAAATACTGACTTGCAAAATCACCACTTTTCTGACATAAAACAACGATTTATTGCAAAATTGTGAGCTTTTAATTTTTCAGAAAAATTTTCGTTTTTTTATGATTATTATTATGACTTTGTAGTAAATTTCAAATGTATAAATTTTACTCAACTTTTCAACATTATATCACAAATTTTGCAAGTCGGGACCTTTTTTTTAAACTCAATATGACAACTTTTTGTTTTGTTTGTTGAAAAATTGCAACAGTTTGACATAAAATTACAACTTTAAGTCAAAAAATTGTGAATTTCAATGTTTGCTATAAAGCAGCTTACACTTTTATTTGAATCTTACACCCGTCAAGCAGTAATTGACCTCATTCAGCAAAATGTTACATGAATATGTCATAATATGTCAACTACTTATACATGTATAAACCGTAGTCATATTTATTGTGGTGAACTGAATCTTAGCAATTACTGAGTGTTAATTTGCAGTAAATGTGTTTGCATATATTTGTTCGCTGACAAATGGCATCTTTTGATTTGATCTCCCAGATTCTGGAGTCAAAGCGTGCCGCCATGGAAGGCCTCACCCCGGACGTCAACGGGATCAACAAATAAGAGCAAACCCCCCTGCAGAGCTGCATCTTCCTTCTCTCTGCCAAACGGCTGTGATTCAGACTTCAAAAAACCTCCGTTAGGGGATTAGATGAGTCAGTCACTGCACTCTGGCATTACTTGGACTGGAAAGAATATAAAAGATTAGTTTAACAAGTAGACAACCAGTTTACCCTCAGGAAAAACTATCCAGGTGATTCAAAACAGATACTGGGTTTGTTTTTTTGAGCATTTTTGGTCATATGGTATTTAATGATGCACTTTTATGCTTTTGTCGGTCTCACATTAGTGCCAGTGCAGATTATGCAACAAAAGCTAGAAAGATTTATGAATCAAAGGACAAAAAAGAGTAAAAATTCAGTTGCATCAGGCAGTTTTAGTTTATGCTGTCTTAATGAGGAAACTCCATCTGTTGATTGAACTTTTGAAATTCCTGCTGTGGATTATTTTTTTTTACCCTCCACACATTACACAGCTGTACAAATCCCTCTCCAGCATTAGCATTGGATGCACGCTCTTACATTCTGCTGATTTGTAACAAAATGTGCAATATGTCTAATGTCGTCACAACATCATCACAACTGTCAACAAAATCAAGATTATATTTTATTTTTTATGTGGATTTTATCTAATTGAATTATTTATCCATCTAGATTTAAACTGTAGTGTCTCACAGTAGAGCAGGACAGGTTGTCTTTTCTATTTCAATGCAAAAATGATGATTGCTGTCCAAAACAAAGTGTGTAAGCATATTAAAACTGTGTATTTGTGGTTATTTTGACGATTAACTTGCGAGATTTGACAGATGGATGCCTTGTAAACTCAGAAGAAAAAAAAAGAAGTTCACAGGGATTCATGCTCAGAATGTCAAAGTGAAAGATAATCCCAACCTTTGTGAATTCTGTCATCTCAAAAAAAGCAGTGTGTAGTTTGGTTGGGATTTAAAACAGAGCTCTACTGAAAAGTGTTCCCCAAAACTAAATGTTTTTAGTTTTTAAAACTTTATCATCATTAGCATTATTGTTATTGTTATTATTATTATTGTTGTTATTATCATTATTATTATTATCATCATCATTATTATTATTTTGAATTTCCCTTCATTGATTAATAAAGTTATATCTATCTATCTATCCATCTATCAGGGCCCGAGCACCAATGGTGCGAAGCCCCTATTGTTTTTGTAAGGATTATTATTATTATTACCTTCATTATTATAATTATTATTATTATTATCATCATTATTCTCACAAACACAGCCTTTCTTGAGTCACTTCCCACGAACCAAAACTCATGAAACTTTGCACACACATCAGAACTAATGAGCAGCTGTCAGGTGAAGAGGCTCCACTCCGGGTGTGGCCCAGTGACTCCATAGCGCCCCTGGTCGGCATATAGTTTCTGCTACACACACCAAATTTGGTAGGTGTGTGTGGCTCATCAAGACAAACAACTTTTGTAATACACTGCATTAGCCACACCCAACAGGAAGTGATGTAATTGGGCTAATATGCTTTTGGACATGTGATTAATTTTAACCTCATGGACGGTTCATCAGATTCATGTAAAATGTGGCATACATGATGTCAAGATGTGAAACTAAAAATGGATTTTAATATGTTGTTATATGTTGAAATAGAAATATTATGATTTTTAATATCTCGCCACATAAACAGGAAATGTGTCATAAAATCACAGTACATTTAATGATCTGTCTGGAACTTTTCAGGTTATTAGATAACGTGATTATAAATAGAACAATATTGGTTGAACTCTATAGTGCCACCTTCTGGTCTGGCAATAACATTATATGGTCTATTTCCTGATTCTTCATCCAATCAAAATGACATTTGCTCATATTATTGTCATGAGTGTCCCTGATGGACTGTGTCTTGTTTCGTGGTCATAACTTTAAGTTGCCACCATGATTCGCTATTGAAGAGGAAGTGCCCAGTCATGCTAGCTACACATGAAAAAAAAAATCATTAATCTTTTGTCCTAGGACAGTAATATTATATGATCACATTCCTTTCAACAAGGCGAACATTTCATACACTGCAACATGTGGTCTATGGAGAAGTCTATCACTCAGTTTCTTTTTTGTTTTTTTGTTTTTCAAAGTACTGCTAGAGTAGTGTCTGTGGGTGTTCTCACTAACAAATCAATACTCAGTAAAAGCCTGTAGTAGTAGAAACTAACCTTGTGAGCAGTGATAACTGACATGACTCTGGGTCTTCAGGTGAGCACAGCCAAACCAGCTGTGTCACCTTCAACAAATCCAACAAATCCCTACAACCCACATGCAAAGTTATATTTTCAAACTATTATTTCCATGTAACACCTAGCAAGAACAAACCCACTTACCTGCATGGTTCCAGACAAATAATCAAGTAGGTCACTAACTTCCTTAAATAAGCTACCACTTCCTGGTTTTCCTCCTCTGAGGCCTGATTGGTGGACTTTATCTCTCTTTACCTTCACTCTTTCTTCTTCACGAACAGAGGAGGTTTGTTAAAACTAAACTTATTTATTCCATTATTCCTACTAATCCAGATCCACTGACTACATCTGGCTGCCTCATCTTACATTTATTTTACCAACTTCCTCAGATTCTGCCGTACTATATCCAGTTCCATCAGTAATGAAAGTGTAGATCTAGCAATTGTTAGGATTTGATCAAATGGTTTAAATGTAAAGATTACACATTTCTTGGGGTGGCCTCTCACATTCCTGTTTTTC
>JBAMYA010000006.1:4888147-4900376 GCA_037176975.1 Arrhamphus sclerolepis
ATAATAATAATAATAATAATAATAAAATTATTATTATTATTATTATTATTATTATCATCATCATCAGAAAAAGCGTACTGAGAAAGACGAAGAGCTCACAGAAATACTATAGAGAGAGATAAGTCAGAGCAACGATGAGTAAGGGACTCCAACAATCTCCCACAATTCCTTGCACAGGTCGGTCTACTGATGTGAAACCGTCTGTTTCAATCTAATCTCATAGTAAAAGACTCTTTGATGCAGTACACGTGGGGGCTTCTGTTCTCTTAAAGGTTAAGGTAAAGTTTTATTTACTGGCCATTCGGTTGACATATAAAATTGATGACAGCTGTATAAACAAGTGACGATTCTCTTCTTGATCTGCGATCGGTGGGAAAAGATGTAACTTGTTTAAAATTTCCAGTAACTAGCAGGCTAGCTGCGTTAGCTTAAGGGGTTAGCTCCGTAGACTGTCACTGGTCAGTTTTTAGTAAACAACTGCACTGTTTTAGTTTTATCTGCTATATTTAGAGCAAAACTTTATAAACATGGGTCCACAGTTTGTTTGTCTTGTGTTCTAAACAGGCGTCAGTAGACTTAGCTAAGCTAGCAATAAAACTCTACAAAACAAATAGGCAAAAAAAAGTAGTTTGGACTTTAAAGGTCTTCAGCGTACAAAAGTGACCACCTCTTAATACGCATACATGTTTATCTTGTTAGTTTTGGATCTGAAGCAGACAGAGGATGACAAGTGAGGACGTGGAGCGACTGCTGATCCAGTTTCAGGACGAGGATGGGGAGGTTCTGGGATCACCATTTGATGTTCCTCTAGACATTACTCCGGACAAACTACAGCTGGTCTGCAATGCATTACTACAAAAGGTAAACAAGACGGCATCAAACATAAAAATACAGTATTATCCTCTAAAACATCTCTACAAGAAGGCAATTCAGTTCTACAGTTTATCACATAAATAAACAGCGTCACTCAGTGAATCATCACTGAATTCCCAAAGGTCCAGTCAAAGAAATCCATCCATCCTTGTATCCATCTACATTATCCACCCAGCCATCTCTAGTTTTTTGCAGTAAAGCCCAGATTCCTCTACTTACATTTCTTTACCTATATTTGTTCCTCTGAAGTTCAACAGTTATTCAGAATAATTGAAGCTGAAATAGAAACTTTCCAAAGGTCTCATTTTTGCTGCCATTTGCTGCAGGACGAGCCAGTTCCACTGGCATTTTTTGTGCGTGGAGAAGCAGAGGTGGTGTCCAGTTTGGGATCTTGCGTTAAGGCTCTTGGGGTGGAGACGGAACAGGTTCTGCCCGTGGTGTACCAACCCCAGGCTGTGTTCAGGGTTCGGGCCGTGGCCCGCTGTACCAGCACGCTGCAGGGACACACAGAGGCCGTCATCTCAACTGCCTTCAGCCCCACTGGCAAGTGCGTAACTCAGATACACAACCAGCTAAAAACACACAGCGAGGAGCGTCTTATATTATAAATTTAATTTGTCCTTGTTTGTTTCAGGTATCTGGCTAGCGGTTCTGGCGACACAACAGTGCGTTTTTGGGACTTGACAACCGAGACACCCCACCACACTGCCAAAGGTATAAAGTCCTTTTTGTGAGGTAGCTGCTCATCAAGATACAAATGACTGATGGGTCATTTTTGTTTATTTAAGGACATACACACTGGGTGCTGAGCATCGCCTGGTCACCTGACGGCAGGAAGCTGGCTTCAGGGTGCAAGAACAGTCAAGTGAGTTTCAAAAGCACATGTCTGAAAGGTGATTCTCACAAACATGCTGATACACATCCACACATGCGCTGCTGCAGATCTGTCTCTGGGATCCAGTGACGGGAGCTCAAATAGGAAAGACTTTGACAGGACACACCAAGTGGATCACATGGCTCTGCTGGGAACCTCTTCACCTGTGAGTGCTCGAATCATAACTTTCTCACGTTTGTTTGTCCGAATCCAGACCTTAAATCTCATTTGGATGCAGCTTTGATCAATATAAGCACTTTGTTATGTCGATGAATTGTTGCATTCTGGTGTTATTTACTTCCTCTCCATTTCAGTAACCCAGAGTGCCGTTACCTCGTGAGCAGCTCTAAGGATGCCTCAGTGCGCATCTGGGACACGGTGTTAGGACGCTGTGAGAAGATCCTGACTGGACACACACAGTCCGTCACCTGTGTGAAGTGGGGAGGAGATGGACTTCTCTACACGTCGTCCCAGGACAGGACAGTCAAAGTCTGGAGAGCCAAAGATGTAAGAGCATCTTGGAATTGAATGACTGTGTTGCTGTGAAAACTAGATGTGTTCATGCACGTTTGTTGATCTCAGGGGGTCCAGTGCAGAACTCTGCAAGGTCACGCCCACTGGGTGAACACCCTTGCTCTCAGCACAGACTACGTCTTGCGCACAGGAGCTTTTGACCCTGCCAGTGCAACCGTCAACCCGCAGGATCTCACTGGATCATGTAAGTCTTTTGAGATCTTGGTTTACATGTTTATAGGAAGGATGAACGTGCCTAAGGTTTTTTTGTTTTTGTTTTTTTTTTACTCCTCAGTGGATGAGTTGAAGGAGGGAGCCTTGCAGAGATACAACAAAGTTAGGGTGAGTACCTGCCATTGTGAAAGTCCATCCCTGTTCCAGTGCTCTCACTGCCTTCTCTTATGCCGCAGGGTGTAGCTCCAGAGCGCTTGGTGTCGGGCTCAGATGATTTCACTTTGTTCCTCTGGAATCCTGCTCAAGACAAGAAACCTTTGGCCAGAATGACCGGCCACAGCGCTCTGGTCAATGAGGTGCTCTTCTCCCCCGACACCAGGCTGCTTGCTTCTGCCTCATTCGACAAGTCCATTAAAATCTGGGATGGACGGACCGGCAAGTAAGAAAATCTTTTCTCCATTAGGTGCCAATCAAGCTCAACTTCCTATCCGATTTATCCTTAACCAGGGTTGTCAAACTCTTATTTCATCCTGGGTCACATCATCACCATGGATACCGTTAATATTTACTTTCTCAACCAGTTATGTTGGGAGATTTCCCATGAGTTCCTGGACTCGGTTGTTTAAAAAAAAAAGTAATTTTTTTCCATAAAATCTTAAGTTTCAAAAGATTTGTATAATTTCCACTTTTTTTCCCTAAAATTAGGAATTATAGGAAAATCAAAAATGAGTCTTCCTCAAAAGTTCTAAATCATGACTTTTTACTTTTTGATGTCAGTATTGAATCTAATGGGCAGTCACATTGAAACATCCTCAAAAATGTTATATTCTACAAGTTTATATTTACTTTCTTTTTTAATCTATATACAGTGGGGAGAAAAAGTATTTAGTCAACCATCAATTGTGCAAATTCTCGCTCTTAAAAAGATGAGGCCTGTAATTTTCACCATAGGTGCACTTCAACTATGAGAGACAAAATGAGAAAAAAATAAAATCCAGAAAAATCACATTGACTGATTTTTAAAGAATTTATTTGCAGGCACCAGAGAGAACTTGCACAATTGATGGTTGACTAAATACTTTTTCTCCCCACTGAACTTGTAGATTTAGATATACATAAATTAATGTGCCTGTTTTTTGCATATATTTTTAAATCCTGCTTTTTTGTCAGTGCTGCTGTAACAAGGAAATTTCCCTCAAGTTGGATTAATTAATTAATTAATTAATTACATGATTATCTTTGCACACTCTTGCAGGCCAGATAAAATGAAGTGGCGGGGCCAGATTTGGCCCTCGGGTCTTGAGTTTGACACGCGTGTCACTAATAAATCCTCTTGTAATGCCACAGTCCTCCAGGAGATGGAGCTGTAAGTCTAAGATGTGTGTCTTCACTTTATAATCTCCTCTCTGCCTGCATGGCTTCAGATACTTGATGTCCCTCCGCGGCCATGTGGGATCCGTGTATCAGGTCGCGTGGTCAGCGGACAGCAGGTTGCTGGTCAGCGGCAGCAGCGACAGCACGCTCAAAGTGTGGGACGTTAAGACTGGGAAGCTCAACATGGACCTTCCTGGCCATGCCGATGAGGTGAGAGAAGAAAAACTATCGGAGTTAATGTATACTTCCTCCTGATAAATGTGTGTTGACTGGATTTTTCCTCCTCTTTGCAGGTTTATGCAGTAGACTGGAGTCCTGATGGACAAAGAGTGGCCAGCGGAGGAAAAGACAAGTGTCTCAGGATGTGAGTGTGACGTTTTCAGAATGGTTCATCAGGTCCTTGAGACTGCATCTCTCACCTTCTGTTTTATGCTTCCAGATGGAGGAGATAGTACACGCACGCACTTTCTTCTGACTTTGGAACAAAACTTCACATCTTCTATTGTGAAGACACCTGACAGCCGGAGCGAGGGATGGCCAGACTGGATCTAATCCCTCACTGTGCTTAATGACGGCATCTGTTCAGAATGTGGCCTTGTGTTGTCAGGCTCAGTTCCAGTATTGATACAACACATGGAACCTTCTTTTTTTTAAAAACAAAACAAAACAATGTAAGATTATAGAACAGCCCAGCTCTATGAGAATTATAATTACAAGACATGAAATGAGTTATGAAAGGTCTATGTACTTTGTGTGCATACTGATCGATACGCATCATATAGCTGCTTTCAAGCACTGCATAAATCCTTATGTGGCCGCGTCATTAAGGCACAAAAACATGCATTTATTAAAATACAACCCAGTACAGTCAGTGTTCTGCGTCTATCTGCGGGTTTCCCTCTGTGACTCAGATGCATCTGAAATTAGGATATTTACCAGCAGCATGATTGTCCCTTTCTAGAGATAAACTGTGAGGTCACAGGTGGAGCAGCTGGGCGGCAGGTGGGAGCGTTAATGCTCTCTGACTTTAATTCCCAGTGCTGCTTCAGCCTGTAATCTCCTCTGTCCTCCAGCAAAGCTGGAACCTTCTAAATTTGTTGCTGCTGCTGGAAAACGAGGCTCATTCTCCCAGTTACAGAGATGTAAATTTGTTCCGCCCTCAGTTTTAACTGGTGTTGAGGTGGAGAGACAGAACAAGAAGCCCCTCCCCCCTCACGGTGAAGGGGGGGATTGCTGCACCGTCTCCTGGTCGGCATCATAGTTGAAATGTTGGCTGAAACTGGCAGATAAAATAAACAGTGATGTAACAGTTTCATATTTACTGCTGACTACAACAACACTTGAAATAAATCATCCCACCACAGGATCTTCATGTTAGAGTTTATTTTCTAGCACTGTTGTTTCAACACAGCCACGAATATTTGGTCTAGTAATTCACACAGATGTTTTTGTCAGCTCTTCAATATTTCTGTTGATATATTTTGGTTTTTCTTTCACACCTTCATTTTGCCCGACCAAGATCTACCAACATCTGATAGGTGCTTATTGCCGTTGGCCTGTTTTGTTTTAAAGCAGCAAAGCATGAGTCAATGTGTGCAGTGACGAATGTTCTGAAGTTGGATAATATCAAGACTTTCAACGTTGAGGACATTAAAAAAAAAAAAGTTTGAATTCTTGAGCGGTTTTGGCAACGAGGACTGAAAGGCTGCGTGGTGCCACCAGGTCATCCAGGCTGAGTGTAAAGGATACGTGTCACTTTATCAAACAGAGGCTCCACTTAAGCACTGTAGATGCTTCATTTAAAAACCAAAAACAAACCATGATATAGAAAATCCTCCTCGCCTTACTTATTGTGCGTTTTCGCCAGGACTGAGATGGCTTCCTACTACTTTTCACTTAGTACAAGCTTACATAGCAGGTCATGAAGATGCACACACGGGAGATTACTGTGGCATCTATATCTGATTAGAAGATTCGATGAGCAGACTAAAGCTCAGAAGGCTCAGGGACATTTAGGGACTATGGCTTCCAACTTTACGTGTTCTGCGTTCTGAAGCAGCAGTGGATTCACTAACAACTGGTCGGACAAAGCAAAGACCTGCACATGCAGCACATCCAGTTCAATACTTCTGCAGCTTGAAAGGTAGTCATTCCCTAGAATGGCTCCCATTCATGAACATAAATTTGTCAGGTTAACTCGCTGAAACAACAGTGTGATGATGCCAAAAGCGCAGCCAGATATACACTTGATACTTGGAAAATTGTTGCAGTACTTCACACGTGTGTTTCAAGTACTTGTTTGCACCTGGTACGATCTTTGCTCAGTATAGTAAGTACTCAGTGAATCAAGACACATTTATGGTTTCAGTACATGTGTTCACTCTACAACAAGAACAGTATAAACAATCAGATGTAATATAAATATACGCTTTTTGTCCCCTTCTCTCTCGTGAGCTTCGTAAATCTTATATGCTACGTAACAGTGTGGAAACCGGTCACGATGGCGTGTCACCTGCTCGGGGCGATGCTTTAAAACTGGTATGAACTAGAACAGAGGTGTTGAGTTGTGCGTATCATGAGGCACTGGACTGTGCTTCTTCCTGGATGCCGTGTCACATTCAGGCCCCGCCTACTGTGTCTTCCACACGTTGTTGAGGAGTTTGACCACTTCCTCGTAAATGACGAAGACGATGGCCACGTCCAAGCACACGCGGCCGAGCCTGGGAACCGTGCCTTTGTAGAACCTGCGGGAAGAAAGAGACCAGGTTTGGAAATCTCCTCTATGAGGGAAAACTGGGTCAAACCCAGATGTAGGCTACTCACGCCTGCGGTCCTTCCTGCTTCAAGATCTGGAAGGCACAGTCCATTGTGTTTTTGTAGCGATGGGCCTCCAAACCCTGAAGAAAAAATAAATGTTTAACAGAAGACACACACACACACACAGCAGCAATTAACTGCCCACATGAGGTGTCTCCTACCTGCATCCTGGTCTTCACCACATCCAGCGGCGTATTTCCAAAGACGCTGGCTGCTCCTGCTGTCGCTCCAAACATCGCAGTGACAATTGGGTGCATTTCTTTCCTGGGATCATCACCTTAAAAGCAAAACATTGCACAAAGAAAAAAAAAATCATCAGAAATGCAAAAGCCTCCACTCATTTATTTAGAAATGGCTTTTAATATCAGCGCTGACACATTTCTGCCCAGTGTTTTTTTTCTTCTCTCTCTGGTTTTATGTTTTTAAGCTGATTTTATATACATTTTATGCTGAAACCTGATTTTATGTGTGATTCCTGGTTCTCTTAACTGTTCTGTTGTTTTGCACTGTAAAGCACTTTGGGTGCCAGCTGGTTATTGTAAGTTGTTATCTACAGAAAATAAATGTTGATTGACTGATTGATTGAAAAGGATTCTCACCTTTGTACCAATTCCGTAGTGAATTCATAACGTAGAATCGAATGGCCTGATTGGTTCCTTGTTTGAGGACAGTTGCTGTCAGGCCTTGATACGTCCCTCTCACACCTGAATGAGTCACGTACAGATCCACAATGGTATTTGTAGATGCTTTTGTTTGTTTGTTCGTATGTTACAGTTAAGCACATCCATAAAGAACAAGTAACATCGCTTATTTCTCACCCTGCTCTCTGATAATCTCACTGACTCCATGAAAGAAGCCTCTGTAGCGAGGTCTGAGGGAGCACTGGTCGTGGATCAGCTTTACCTGGAAGACACCAGGAGGATCAGTGTCTCTGTAACAGACACAGAAACGCCATGCAGCATCCAGCTCTACAGACCTTCAGTGTCTCCATGGGGCAGACGACCACGATGGCCTCCGCTATCCCCGCTCCTAAACCACACAGGAGGCTCCGAGTGTTGTCCAGCCGACCCGTGGCATCACGCATCGGATTGCTGAGCATCTCAAACGTGCCAAACCTGGAGAGATTGATGAATTTAATATAAGAAAGGGATGCAAATACAAAAGTCTCCTCAAAGCCTTAGAGCTGAGATGAAGGAAATGTACAGCTAGTAATGAGTAAGGTTGCAATAAACAGATGAAGTTATTTAGTCCAAAAGCCTCATCCATTAAAGACAGAAATATATCTGAATTAAGATTATTGTAATACAGAAGGCTGCACAACTTCACAGTTGTCTTTGCAAATAATGAAAAGCTGGCAAAAACAAAAAAAAACACCAGCTGTGTATGTGGAGACAATAGCTGGCTGATTCACATCAAATGCTCAGTTATTAAAGTGGAATTTCATGTGAATATTATAACAAGTGTGCATTATTGGGCATGTGATCCAGTTTACTGTGATTCTTTCATATGAAACGCCGTCCCTACAGCTATGAATCATTTAATATTTCATAACTAGACAAAGGAAAATTAAGTATGACGAGTCTCTCTCTCTGCAGCTCCATGGTCGAGAAATGAGTAAATCAGATATTATTGGGTTTTTCCAGCACCTTCCGTAATCTTTCTGCTTATGCTTAAACCGGTTATGTCATATTGTCCTGCCGGTCATTTACCAACAACTGCAGCTTTTTGTTTAAAGCTTTTTTTTTTAAACAGATGTAGAGCAACACATTTGTCTCTATGTCCTTTGCAACATCAGTCACCTTATTACATCTTTTTCAAGCTTTAAAACAACTCTGCTGACTTCTGACGCTGATTTCTTGGCTCCAAATAAGTGCAGCTTCAAATCTGCAACAAGGAAGCTACTTGGTACCATGTGTGCATCTTCACCTGACTGCAGACTTGGGTATGGACCCGTAGAGCAAGGAACTGAGGCCCCGGTACAAGCCGCTGAGCCCGTGATTCTGCACAGTCAGCTTCACACAGTCACCTGCATGGACACAGAGCATGAGTAAGCAGCCAGCATCAGTGAAAATCTCCATCAGGCCTGGTTCTCTTGTCCCATTGACCCACCGATCCCCCGGTACCGGGGCGGGTTTGCTCTCTCATCCAGCTGCAGCTGGGTCTTCACATACTCAGTAGGGAAGGTGATGCAGATCTCTATTCCTCCTGCAATTCCGCCTGCATGACAGCAGAAGAGAGATATTGCTGGCAGGACTGATGTGCAGGAATGTTCAATTTCTAATGTTAAAAGATGTTATAAGTGCTGCAGTCTAAAGATGACAGCTCTGGATTGTAATAAAAGAGCATCCAGCAGGGATGCAGCTGCATCATGTATATCTGCAGCTGAAGCATCACTGCTGGCTGGTTGACCCACTTCTGCGTGGATGGCCTTAACAGGCGACAGATTGAGATTAGTGTTCTGCGTCTATCTGCGGGTTTACTATATCAACCTGCTAGGATGGCCTTTCCAGGATGCGTGATTTTCCTTCCTCCGACCGCAGCCGCCGCCAGGTTCCTCCGCGCCGCCGCCGTCCTCTCGTAGGCGGGCATCGAGCCCAGAGCCGCCGCGGCGGCCAGCTGCTGGAGCGGAAGCTGCTGATGGAGAGCCGTGCTCGGACCTCCTCTCCGGGCAACGTGGCTCTCGCAGGGGCCCTCGCGGACCGAAAACGGCTTCAGCAGCGAGGACATGATGCCGGCTGTGGCTGTTTTTCTTGGACGTCTGCGTGGATGAGGGTCCCACGGAGACAATGTGATGACAACAACACTAGAGGGCGGGGCAGGGGAGGAGGAGCGATCAGGTGATTGGCAGATTATTGGCTCCACACGCAGCTGATTCTAATTATTCAGTCACGTGATTATGAACGACTCTTGCAGCCAATAAGGTGAAGGATGCTCCTCCCTGATTTTTAGTGTTTTTTACAATTATGAAAGCAGGTGAACCCGAAATTTCTGAATTTACTGAGAAACGTATTAGAAATGTATAAAATAAATTATAATAAATGATATTTTTTAATGAAAAGTTATATAATTATTCATATAAACATACATACATAGCTACATATATTTGCATATATCTAGGCTATGTGTGTGTACTTTACTGGTGTATCTGCCTTTTGGAGTGCTTTTCCGTTATCGACTTTATGACCCTTTTTTTCTTATAAAATGAAGGTATAACCCACTGACTGACCTAACAAGCTTTCAAAACACTTTTACCTCAACATTTTTGTTGGTTGAATTTTCAATACATTTTCAAATGATCCCATATCTAGCCAAAGATCAGTGTCAATCAGTGTTTGTCTGTAAATGAAACTATAACACACTGATGCCTCCTCAATAATTATCTAACAGTGTCATATATAATAATGCACGACTCTTTTCTACTTTTAAATTTTAAAGGCATTCTGCTGTTTATGAAATGACTACTCAGGACTTTTGTGTATATGCTGCAATTTTACATGGTTATGCTTATCTTTATTTATTTTTACATATGTGGATGTCTTTTTTTCCACTTCACATGGGTCTTATGATTGCTAACAAATTTTGTGCAAGTTTCTACTGGGATGTTACTCCTATGGGCCATCTGATGATAAGGTCATTATGGAACCAGCAAACACGAAACCTCATTTTCAGCCCATTTATATCTCAGATGGACCCTCAATAATGGGTATTTGTCTTATCATACTATGGCAGTCTAAGGTGAATAAGATTAAAAACCACTAGGTAGACTAGTAGATACAGTGTTTCACAAACTGTGCACTCAATAATTTGTTATTCGAAACTGTTCCTTTAAATAGTGTAATCATGTCACAGCATGCATACATGCACATACACTACCACGCTTTATCCGCCTTCACAATGAAAGTGGGTCAGTGTTTCCACACACACTAACACAGCCCATCACCCTCAGAATAAAAGAAGAATAAAAAAAAGACTTTCACACAAGCACTGGCCACTCCTTGCTCATTGTGAATTAATAAAAACAAATTCTTTTCATGCTTCATCATTTTGATCCTTTTTTATGTTGTTTTTTTTTTTTTTTGTGCTCTTGTCCTGGATTGTCCTCAAGCGCCATTTTTTTGTGTCATATAAAGAGGCAGACGGCAGCAGAAATTTCCAGTTCAGGAGGGGAGGACAGCAGTACCCCCCGCTGGTCTTCCTGCTCGTCGTACACTGAGTAGACAATAATCTGAGGCGTAAAATGGACAAGAGAAACATTATGCCTGCATTTTGTATCTCAGTCTACAAGCACATCCAGGCAATATTTCTCTTTCTTAGGTTTTGTATTTAGTTAGATGTTTTGTGTTAGGGTCTAGAGTCAATTAATTTTGTTAGGAATCATTTTGTTCAGTTTTGGTGTTTTTGGCTCTTGTTTTGTGTTCTTGTTTCAATCTTTTTCCATCTTCATGAACTTTACCCTCTCTTCTAGCCTACTTTCAAGGTATTTCTTTGTCATGTTAAATCCTGTTTGACTTTCCTGGTCCTCATCTCACCTGTTTCTTGTTAGCCTTCAGTCTATACTTGTTTTGATCTCCTGGGTGATGATTTTTTAGGAAAGCCCAGACCTCAGTTCCACTAGACTCTCACATATTTTAAGCAGCTCAGCATCCAGTGATTCATTAAATTTTCCCAAATCCAAAGTCAGACACTGAAACAGATATTTTAACAACTAGAGGTAAAACACCAAAGCTACGCCAGTTTTCATCAGAGGACTAGAAAGCTTTCATATCATATTCTTTCAGGAGAATCTCAGACAGCAGTATTTTTGCCAGCCAGTGTTGATGACTTGTCCCAGTGGGAGGCTGACTTTCAGGTCCAGGTAGCTCGATGTGTTTTAAAAGGCTACAGTGAGGTCTGTGAAATATAGCACTTGTGACAATAAACAATATATTTAATGATCTGTATGATGGAATGCATTGAATATAATTTCAACAAATGATGCAGCTGCCACTTTCTTGTTAGCTGTTGCCTCCAAAATCCATTCTGATAGGATGTCGTGCCATTTTTAATGAATTGTTCAACATTGAAAATTAAAAAGACAAAGGTGAAATCACTGTCAGTTAGAATTAAGTTAAATCTTTTTGTCCAACTGACACATAATCTGATGTTCTTCATCCAATAATTTGCAAGCTGCTCTCAGAGGTTCCCAGGAGCTTCCCTTTGAGGGTCCATAACACTGAAACCACATGGGACATATGCCAAGAAGTCCACTTTTAACCCTTAGATACACCCCCAAAGAAATTACGTTAAAGACCCTTTGACACAAAAACGTGTTTGTAAAAAAAGGAAGCTATCAAAATGTTATAACAACTTTTTTCAATATTTGTCTTAAATCCTTTTAAACCAGCATCAGTCCTCATCAAAAAATATCAAATATTCATGATTAATTAATTATTTTATTTACTTATTTATTTATTTTTACATTTTTAACCCTTAAAATGTCAAGTTTTTGTGATGATGCGACTCCCTTTTATGGTTTGAAAAAACACAATAGATGATTTATTTTCAATGTATTTCAAGCAAACTGGATTTTTTTTTAAAAATAAATAAATAAGTAAATAAAATAAT
>JBAMYA010000006.1:4929684-4958119 GCA_037176975.1 Arrhamphus sclerolepis
TGTGTGTGTGTGTGTGTGTGTGTGTGTGTGTGTGTGTGTGTGTGTGTGTGTGTGTGTGAGAGAGAGAGAGAGAGTTCATCATTGGTACTGTAATAAGGAAAGAAATTTCCTTATTACAGTACCAATGATGAAAAAGTAGGATTTAAAAAATGTATGAAAAATAGAGGGACACATGACAGATTTTTTTTTTTTAAAGCACAGTGGAATGGTCATAATTAGTAAACTAAATGTAAACATAGACCAAAATAAAATCTAAATAAAATAAAACTAAAACACTGCACAAGAATGGCAACAAAAACTGTACACAAAAAATAACTATATATGTAAACATATGTATATGCGGTCATGCCTAAAGCAGGAACTGTAAAAAGAGGTAGTTCAGTGAAGAAAAATAGAATTTGAAATTTGTCTTGGCTGAGTCCAGAAAGATAAAAATATGTAACTACTTCAAGAATTAGAATAGAGCCAAGGAGCAGACTAGAGTACAAGTTAGAGACTAATACTGCTGTTGTAGTCTTTAGTCAGACGTAATAAAAACCTGCAGTGGTGTCCCTTATTGCACCATATGTGCGTGTGAGAGAGAGAGAAACATGAGATGTGGTAAAAAATGTTTAACATTATTGCATTATGTTTAAAAAACATTTTAGAAACCATAATTCATTTGAAAAATAATTTTAAGAGCATTTCATATATTTGGTATTGTGTCAGTATTTTTGATTTAGGGTACTTATTTTATAATTAGTATTTTTTTATTTATTTTTTTGTATCTGGTTATATAGGAAGCCCAAGTAGACCACCACGGACCTGGGTGGGACCAGTGTTTTTTTTTTTTTGTTTTTTAAAGTCTTGGAGCCAGAGCAGAAGAGCCAGCAAGTGGGCCTAATACTGGATATCTTGTTGTTTTCCAGACAAAATGGAATAAAACATCAGAAATACACTTATTTTCATAGACAATGAGTTTGTTCAGCTGTTTAAACCACAACCCATGGTGCATTTAGGTGAATATTTGAGCTCTGTTTTATGTTTGAGTTTGTTTTCTTTGACAAGTATTCGCTACACATGTGAAGAGTCTTCAGTGTAAAACACACGTGTATTAAGAGAGAAGAAAAATAAATCAAAATATGAGTTCCAGTTATGGTCTTCTCGCAATTTAATTTCTCAATAACTTAAAAGTAGAGTCAAAATATAAAACTTGCACACATTAACAGCAATTCAAGCTTTCAACTGTACAGTGTCAGACAGGTACCATAGACATTAAACAAAATTGTACAATTTTTCATTTAAACAAAAGGAAAAAAAATGTTTCATGACTGTAAACCCAAACCTTATATGCTGGAAATCAACATTTCTACATGCACCAAGGCCACAAACAAAATAATATACATTGCATGTTTTGTTTTTGTTTTTTTTTAAAAAATCACATCTTCTTGAGCTCGTCTCAGTCCTTCTTAGACTTTTCCCTGTATTTCTGCCTGGCCTCAGATGCTATTTTGAGCAGCGACAGCAGAATAGGCACACACATGGGCAGGAAGAGCGGTATGTAGATGGCAAACTTCTGGTCATCGGGGAAGTAGAGGAGATGGAGGAGCGAGGGGTCAAAGAATGCTTTCTCTGATGCCAAAATGGCCTCTTTGCTGTACTGCAGAGCAAAGCCGAGGTTCCCAGCCTCCAGCTCAGCCACAGCCAGCTGCAGAGACGTGACAGCGCTGGACACCTGAGGCAGAAGAAATCAACAGCCAGTAGTGATTAACAGACTGCATTCATAGAGATGAAAAGAAAAAAAGATTTCAACAAAAACATACAGATTAAAAGGAGGGTGTGTCTTGAAACGGCTGCGCGTGTGTATTACCTGTTGGGCGATGTTGTCATTGATGACAATGTTGCCTATCTGGTCCAGCAACTGTGCCAGAGAGGTGATGGTGGTTGTTGCTGTTGCAACATTTTCCACGCTCCGACTCCACATGAGGCGGTCCAGCTCCCAATCAGCAAGTCCTGTACTGCCGCACGGTGCGATCAAGAAGCCGGGGGGAGGCGTTGAAGACTGCACTCCCAGGAGCAACCTGACAGGACACGTTACAAAGAAAGGTTATTCCACATTTACAGAAACAGGAATAGTTGTCATCATGCAGGTTGAAGTTACAGTTACCGAAGCTGCGCGAGGAAGACTCCCATGACCTTCGCCATATTGATGTTGATGTCAACGGGGAACTCGGCCTCTGCTTCATAGAAACTGTTGACATTATAAACCTGAAGAAACATGATAAACATTTTCACTGATAAAAATGCCAAAAGGACAAATAAGGAGTCCAAATTCAATACAAACAAAACTTAGATTAGGTTAAAACATTTAGTGTTAATGCCATAGAGTGGTTTTTGTTGTTTTTTAAATCATACTGGCATTGCTGCAGCACCTCTAATACCATCCATCCATCCATCCATCCATCCGAGTTCATGTCTCCTGGGGCAGCAGTCCCAGAAGCAGAGACCTCCCTCTCTCTAGTCACCTCCAGAGGAATACAGAGGTGTTCCAAGCCAGCCGAGAGATACACCGTTTAAGTTATTTAACGCTAACTGATGCAGTGAGCAGCCTCTCTTTTCTTTGACAACCATATCAGAAGACACATCCTGTGGCCAGGATGTTAATATTTTAGAAGGATCAAATTATTGGCATGGATCAAGCAACGGAAGGATCTAAGGAGATTGTTGAAATTACTAAAATTGGGTTAAAAACTGTTTAAATTATTATTAAAAACTGGAAGGATAGTGGGGAACCATCATCTTCCAGGAAGGAATGCAATCAGAAAAAAATCCTGAACAATCGCAATGTGTGATCACTTAAAACGTTTGGTGAAATCAAATCATAAAAAAAACAGTAGAACTCACAGCTGTGTTTAATAGTGAAAGTAAGAACATTTCCACACACAATGTGAAAAGAACTCAAAGGACTGGGACTAAACAGCTGTGTAGCTTCAAGAAAACCACTCATCGGTGAAGCTAATCAGAAAAAATGCTTCAATTTGCTAGGGAGCATAAAGACTGGACTCTGGAGTGATGGAAGAAGGTCATGTGGTCTGATGAGACCAGATTTACGCTGGTCCAGAGTGATGGGTGCATCAGGATAAGAAGAGACGAGGATGAAGTGATGCTTCCATCATGCCTAGTGTCTACTGTACAAGCCTGTGGGGGAAGTCTATGATATGGGGGTGCGCAGTTGGTCAGGTTCAGGTTCTGCTACGTTATGAGGTCAGCTAACTGCATAAACTGAAGGACCATGTTATTGCATCAATGGATTTTTCTTCCCTGATGACACGAGCATATTCCCAGATGGCAATGAAGGATTCATTGGGCTTAAATTGTGAAAGAGTTGTTCGGGGAGAATGAGACATCATTTTCACACATGGATTGGCCACAACAGAGTCCAGACCTGAACCCCATTCAGAATCTTTGGGATGTGCTGGAGAAGACTTTGAGCATTGGTCTGACTCTCCCATCATGAATACAAGATCCTGGAGAAAAATGAACGCAACTCTGGACAGAAATGAATATTGTGACACTGCAAAAGCTCATCAAAAATGATGTCATGGAGAATATGTGCCATAATCAGACTTTTGTTTTTTTCTGGACAGGCAGTGTATAACCCTGCAGTGTGTCCTTGATCTGATTCTACTCCAAGTCCCTCCTGAATGACTGAACCCGTCTCCTTATATCTCCAAGTCTGGGTTTCCCACTGCATGATTTATGTCGTCTCAGATGAAAGATTTCCAGTTGTGGGAGAAATGGCCCATCGTAGCTCATCTCATCATCAGATGACACTGCCTTTAGAGCCTGAAACACGCTTGGGTTTACTTCCATTGTAGAGAGATTCCAGCAGCCTTCAGTCTGTGAAGCTGTGATGATCTTTTGGCAACACAGTTCAATATATCATGTGCAATGATGAGAGGTGCCTGATTCTTTAGAGATCTGCTTTGTCTTTAACATCTGTTCTATACAAATATGTTACATAGTTCTGAGTCACTGAAAAAGAAAAAGAAAAAAAAGCCCAGACTACAAATGTGGCATCTTATACCGAAAAGGAGCAGGTTTTTTGTTTTTTTTCTGTGAGAGAAAATAACTTGTTTTGATTGGGCTCTAACTCAACAGAGAATTTTACATGGACAAGAAGATCTTTTACACAATAAAATAAATATATTAAACCCAACGCTACCTACTGATGGATAATCTTACCATAATTCCACCCCAGCGTGGAGAGTGAAACGCATTAGAGGGCGCCTCCTGTTTCTTGTGATCCTGGATGTAAAGGGGTGAATGGTGGGCATCCGGGACATACAGAAGAAAATTCAGCACTGGGTTGGACGATGCAGCATTAGAGCCTGGAACCAAATGCAAAATAAATAAAATGCTTTATTTAAATACACAAAAATAAAAAAATACAATATGGCAATATTTGCAAATATTCTTTTACCAAGTCTGGCCTCCACCGGGTTGATAACATGTGCAAGGCTGTCGGCATTGAGCATGTAGGCACTGCGGCTGCTGTCAAAGCGTGGGTTGACACCGAGCACCGCATAGTACAACGTCTGTAAAAATCAACACGTGTATGAGCACACAGCTGCACAGCGTCCCTGCACCTCAATAAATGCACACTGGTACCTGAGAGTCGATGCTGAAGTTGGCCACGGGGGAGAGTTTTTTAAGCAAAGGCTGGATGTAGGTCTGCACGGCGCCCTCTATGTCCCAGTGTAGCCGGTGCGACTTCGGGTCAGGGTTCAAGAGACTGAACGTTATCTCATAACCTGAAGGGAAGGTAAGAATCAGACTCTGTTCCAGCTGCTGGTCAGCTTCGTGGCAGAACAAACACTGACCTGGGCTGGATTTGAAGGCTCTCATACTGTCGGCGATGCTCTCTCTGCTGCCAGGGTTGAAACGGACTCTGTCGCTGAGGGCGGCAGTGACGTCTGCGTGGTTAAAAGACATCACCTGCAACACCTGTTTGATGCGAGGCTGGATGTGCGCCAGCAGCTGTTCCAGAGTCTTTCCCGCTCTCACCTGAGCGTTGATGCGCAGTAGAGCTGTCCGACGCTGACCGATATACACGTTCACGTCCTAAAAGGAAAGGCATGAAGATAAAGGTTAATATATTTACATCAGCAGAAATAAATATTGAATATTTTTTAAGAAAAGATGGCAAAGCATGAGGCAACTTAACCCCTGGCAGCAGTGAGGATGACTCTGGGATCACATACACAACCAAAGAACCACATGGACTCTCACTGAGCGTGTGCAGAGATAAATCCGCTTCTACACAACAACAGAGACAGAGTTAAGATAATCAAATGTTAACATCTAATATGCTCACAGTTGGACTGGACAGGAGTCTCACCTGCAGCAGTGGGCTTGTCCAGGGCGTCTTCCTCCATCACTGTCGCTGTTCGGTATCTTGTTTCGTAGCTGTACCTCAGAGCTGTGTCCTCTGGGAATGAAACACAGAGCTTAAAGCAAAGACTTCACTGTCTGAAACGAATGGATCTGTTAAAATAAATTACCATCCACACTGTGCTCCTCATCCTGAGTCTGTGTCAGCGGGATCTTCTTCTGCTGCTCAGGCGTCACCGTGCCACGTGCAAACACAACCTCCACGTCGGCACTCAAATGGAGCTGCAGGACAGAAACAGGAAGGAGGACATGTTCAAAACTACGTGAACGACGGACTGATGAGGGTCAAGTCATTAATGGAAGCGCGAGTTAACCTGCTGCTTGGCCAGTTCTCTTATCTGACTGACAGGCAACCAGGCACGGTACGTTTCAGTTGTTCTCCACCACAGAGGGACTCCCACGATGATGACCACTACTGCTATGGACAGAGCAGCAAACTGACCTCGTCTGCGTTCTGGGAAAAGAAAAGAACCCAACAAAACAACAAGGAGGGCAAACAGACATTTAGTTTAATCTGTTCCTTTCTCACACTTAATCAGTAGAAGTGGTTTCAAAAATAAGAAAAATGTTTCTCCAGAATTCACTTATCTGTGAGGCTTATAAGAAAAAAAAAAATGCAATAAATTTTAATTTTAAAAAATGCTTCAGTTTGCAGGGCAGCACGGTGGCTTGGTGGTTAGCACTGTTGCCTCACAACAAGGAGGTTCCTGGTTGGAGCCTCCACAGGGGCCTTTCTGTGTGGAGTTTGCATATTCTCCCCGTGGGTTCTCTCCGGGTACTCCGGCTTCCTTCCACAGTCCAAAGACATGCTCGTTAGGTTAACTGGTGCTCCTAAATTGTCCCTAGGAGTGAGTGAGAGTGTGAGTGTCAGTTGTTGTGTGTCTACGTGTGGTCCTGCGATGGACTGGCGACCTGTCCAGGGTGTAACCCTGCCTTTCGCTCGAAGTGAGCTGGGATAGGCTCCAGCAGGCCCCATGACCCTGCACAGGAAATGGGAAATAGCGGGTATAGATAATGGATGGATGGCTTCAGTTTGCAATGGCGCATAACGATTGGACTCTAAGTCCAGATCTACCCTGTTCCAGAGTGATGGGTACATTTAAGGTAAGTAGAGCAGCAGATCAATGATGCACCCATTATTTCTACTGTGAAAGTCTGTGCTGACAGATCTGTGGGTGCTTCAGTTGGTCAGGTCTAGGTTCAGCAACATCATTAGTTGATTAGCTGGATATACAGAATGACCAAGTTTTTCAATCAATAGAATTTTTTCTTTGTATGTCACAGTCGAGGTTCTCAGCCGACTGTGAAACAGCGGAGGTGCAAATCAGGACCTGGATGCTGAAGTTCGCATGCCCTCGTCAGGTTTGGGATGAGATGAAGCCTCAAGTGGAGGGGTCATGTATCTCAGGGTCATGTTGGTGAGTGAGGGAAGGATGGAGTGGGAGATCAACTGGGGGATCAGTGCAGCATCTGGAGTAATGTGGAGTGGTCTGTTGTGATGAAGAGAGAGCTGAGTCAAAAGGAAAGGATCTTGGTTTCCTGGCTAATCTTTGTGAACACAAGCAGCTGAAAAGAGTTTCCTCTGCAAGATAGCTGGACTCGCACTTAGAGATAAGGGGAGTAGCTTCACCATTTAGGAAGCTCTCAGAGTGAAGTGCTGCTTCTCCACACCGTCCTGGGACAGACCCAGGACACGCTAAAGGGATTACATCTCTTGTTTGGTTTGGGAACGCCTCTGCAATCCAGTGGAAGAGCTGGAGTTGGTGGCTGGACAAATCTGGATAAGCAGAAATCAATATATGGATGGATGGATTTTTCTTTCCTCCCTGATGGCATTGGCATCTTCTAAGATGCTAACGGTTAGATTCTCAAAGGGTTGAATGAAGGAACCTGGACTCCTCTTTCTGTGTTCTTGAAGATCTTTCAACTTTCATCCAGAAGGCTTGATCAGCTCAAATTCAGTGCAATCCAGAACATAAACCCACTGAGAGTATTGATACAAGAATTTTGATTTAGAAAAAATAAAATTAGTTATGAAGTGACATCATTACATGAGCTCATCAAACATTCTAATAATTTTTTTTTTTTTTTCTTAAGGCAACTTTTTATTCAAATAACTTGCCTTTTAATTCACATAAATAGCCTTCATTATTTACGACAATCTTAGTTTTGTTAACCGAATTACCACTGCAGCTTGTGTCGCTACAAACTTATTGACAATCTATAATGGCATCCAATAAATGGAACATTTTTATACAAATAGTAGAACAATAAGAGTCTTGCTTCTGACAAGATAACAAGATCCACTGATTTCTGTTCATCACCCGTTAAATATGCTGAAATCAGCTAGTATGCGTTGACGGGTGACATGTGGGTATTAAAAACGTTAATAAAAATACAGTTTCAAATGTGTTAAACGAAGCTGCGTGTTTGGTGCAGGTGTTAGCTGTTAGCAGCAGAGTCATAAACTGGAGAAGAACGTAACCTCCTGATGAGTTTTCGGGCCACTGCAGTTGTCGAATAACGAAGAAACGACCATAAACCGCGATAAAGGATGGACTGCATCTAAATGAAGGAAATATTTTGCAAATATTCCTCTAATGAGTCCACTTACCTACTTCCGTGGTGGCCATTTTTGTCAATGAACGCTTGTTTACATGTCTCAGCCACTGTGATGCATCACGTGATCAGAAACATGCGCGCCCAAGCACTTTCTGTGTTTTTGGCTTTTAAATTATAACATATTTTATCTTTTTTATTCAGGCGTATTATTGATGATATTTATATATACAAAGTTGTGCATTTCTGAGTGCTCTTAATTTTTTTGTCATGTATTTTTCTTTTCTTTTTTTTTAAACCAACATGGACTAAAATATTCACGTTAAAGACCATATACGCATAAAATGTGCACATTGAAACACACACACACACACACATATGTATATATACATATATATACAATTTAAAGGTAATTTTTTTTTTCAAAATTCATAAATTTTTGTATGTACGATTAGAATTGATGCTGTTTTAAAAAGGTTTTATAACATTTTTTTCGGAAAGCGTATGAAAGGGTTAAAAAATGTCTGTCTGTAGGGCTTATAGCCCACCCAACCCTCCGCCTTCTGGCCAACGGGCACAACCGGTGATTATATTAAACGTTTGTACATGATCTTAACGTATTGAAGAGCAGCGCCCCCTTGTGGTGTGCTTTCTAAAAGTCTACTGACTCACAAAGCCTCATTGTAGGAAATATTAATCATTATTGTTCATTTCATTCATCGTAATTTTTCAGATGTCTTAAAAGACCCGGAAGTTAGTTTATTGAATGCAACTAATTTTTATTTTGTGTGCATGCCAGAAACAAGGCCCATAACTGCATTATAAAGATACACTTTTATAAGGACATCACACAAAGAAGTCTTACATTATTTTGTAACGTGTATTTTATTTTCTCCACTATTTCACAGAGTGTTTCAAGAACAATATTAACATCACATACATCACAGAACTCCAACACAGCAGTGACTGTTTCCACGCCGCAGACCCCACAAGTTGGTCCATTTTTAAAACTGTGGGGGTCGGGCAGAGGGAAGCAGGAGGGGCGGGTGGGGTGGGTGACACACAAGCATCATATAATATTGACACCTTCACACAACCGAACATGTTAATCACTTTTGAGTAATTCAAAGCTAATGTTATACTGAAAAGACACACATTGTTTTTTTGTTTTTAATTTTATTAATGGAGGAATGGTGTTAAGGAGCACATGAACAAAAACATTAAGATGAGTCCCAGTGTGGAGCATTTTATTACAGTACCATGTGTCTACAGGCTTTCTTGCTGGAGCAACTGGTGTCTGAAAGCACAAACCGCCTTAAAAAGGATCAGCCCGGTTAAAACACTTTCCCTCTGCTCGTCTTTAACGGATGTTCTGCTGCCACTATCATCCAGTTGGTCCCACTGCCAGTGTGGATGTTAGTATAGCGTTAATATGATCCCGACAGAAGCGCACACTGACACACACATGCAGATCTGGACTGCTTGGGAGCAACTTCCGGGGTGGAAGGGAAGAAAGCACCTGACGTGGATACAGGTGAACCGATGGAGAGACATGAAATAAATACTGATTATCGTGATCACAATCTGCAGCCCCCCCGAGCCCAACCGCAGAGATTGAAATTACACACGTCAGTCTCCAATTGTCTTAAAACCGTCTTGTTAGTTAAAATTGAGAAGGAAAAAAAAAAAGAAAAAGAACAAAAGCCTGTTCCCTTTAGTATTGTAATTTCACATTGTTTTTAAATACACTTATCTAATAATGTAATTTCAATAAAGAAGAACAACAGAGTGCAGGCCTGTGACTGATGGAGTGAAGGGGAATAGCAGAGCAGATATAAGACTAAAACTAGGCCACAACTCAGTGCGGTCGTTTAGTTTAGTAGGCGTGGTTAGCCACGTAGAGGGACTTTGAGGCAGCGCTGCCGGTTCCAGAGGACTCGTACTTGCCGAGTGCAGCCAGGCCGTTGGCCTGAAAAAGACAGAGGAAAAGAAAAACAATCATCTTATGATCAACGCTGATACAGAGAAGGTTCTCATTCGTTTTTATGTGTATGAATGTTTCTGGGGTCTGTTTCATATGTTCATACTCTTGAGTCTGTTTATTCAGGAAAAGTGAGTTTTCTGTTTCACAAAGCGAGATAACTCCCAGTCTGTTACCATGGTAACTTACTGTGAACATAACCTGGCAGTTTTGTCTCCTCCCCTTCATTAAACTGAACGTTGGAGATGGCTGAACAAAGACAGCTCCTTTCATTGACTGAAGAGGCTGAAATGGTCTACGACTTAGCGGTTGATGTCATTAATGATTTGAAATAACATTTTAATGACATCCTGCTTCCACCTCTGTGCATAAAGAAGTTTAGGATTTCTCAGTGTGATTGGATGTATTGACGACACCCATATTCCGAAAGATCTCTGAATTATTTTCTCTTTGTTAGGGTCAAAAGGTTATTAAAGAGAGTAAAACTGAACCTGCAAGTTTGAGTTACTTGTCTGAATTATGTTTTTATACTTGTAAGCTGTGCCAAAACTCAAAGTCGTTAAATATTCAACTTAAACAGTCGCACCCTCAGTAAGTTCGATTTTCCTCAAATTTAACTTGAGATTGTGATAAATGTTCTACTTCAACAGAGAAAGGCAGGAGTATCTCTTCCATTTACCTGGCACAAAAACAGTACCAGAGCTCCACTGATGGCTCAGAGTCAACAGAACTACTCTAAACTCCAGATCTGAAACCAAAAGACTCAGTTTGTTGAACCTCCCCCTTTCTGAAAGGCACCCTGATGTCTTGTGGGGTTCTGACTCACCTCGGCACGTTTGACGAACTCCTCGGTGGCAGCCTTCTCGTTGTTCAGCTCTCCTCTCCAGGCGGAGAGGGCAGAGGCCTGCAGGGCGCGGCCGTAGGAGAAGGTCAGGGCCCAAGGCTTGGCGAGAGGGCAGTTGTTAATGGCATTAAGGTTCACGCTGGCCTCCTCTTCAGACTGGCCACCAGACAAGAATGTCACTCCTGGAAATAGAAAGCAATATAATTTTGTTTGGTTCTGATCAAAAAAAAGGATCTATTCTCCTCATCTTCATGACTTAAAATCATGCTGCATTTGTGCTTCCCTGGAAGTAGGAACTCTTGCACCAACTTAGCTATTAACAGCAAATGGACAGATTTTATACAGATCTGATGCAACATGCCAGCTGTTTGTGACTAAACTGCAGACAATGGAAGTTGGAAGTATTTGAGAATAAAATTTTAAACATTGGATACATTTATGATGTGTGCTTCCTAATACTGTGGTGTTCTGACCAAAGCAGCAAATATTGTGTATACTGTGTCAACTTGGCTCCTTTAACAGATTTAAAATACCACAGGAGACCACAGAGATGAAGACAACATCAGTGAATGTTTCAAATTCAGGAGCATGCGCACTAGACAACATGATCAAATTAATCACATAATAGTCTGACGTTTTTTAAGAAAAAAAAGCTTGGATTCAGCAGGATATCATGTCAAAATAATTAGGACACTTATTTCACATTTCTGTGTCGGTATAAGGAAGACATCTGACTTTTTCAAGAATTGCTGCTTAAAGTCCTCATTTTTATTTTACCTGGGACAGCTGGAGGCACGGTGCGACGAAGGGCAGTGACGGTAGCCATGGCGATTTCCTCGCTGCTGTACTTGGTGGGACAGGAGTGTCCAGGTGTGACCATGTTGGGCTTCAGCAATGTCCCCTCCAGGTACACGTGGTGGTCTGACAGAGCCTTGTACACGGCAGCCAGGACCTAACCGCACAAGAGCCGAATCTTATAATGAAGCGTAATTTATTCACTGTACCTACTTTCTACCCACACAGACAGAGAAGCAACACCGTACATATGCATGCCTCGGCTGGGATTCAAACCAGGAAGCCTTTTGCTCTGAGACACTAACATAAATATGTACATAAAATAAATACACTTTATGAAACAGGCATAGCAATTTGTAGCGTGCATATTCCTCATGACGGGAACTTTACCTTCTCTGAGACATACTGGCAACGCTTCAGGTCATGCTCTCCATCAGGAAGGATTTCAGGCTCCACAATAGGGACAATACCATTCTAGAAGACATTAAGCAGAAACTTGAGCCTTCTTATGAATCTTTCATAGCATTAGGCATTAGCATTATAGCATAGAGCTTGAGGAAAGGAAGAAAACCACACGTGACCACCTCTGCAACATCACACCAACCTGCTGGCAGATGCTGGCGTATCGTGCCAGTACGTTAGCATTCTCAAAGATGGCCAGCTCTGAGGGCGTGGTGTCGGAGATTTTCAGCACACAACGCCACTTGGCAAAGTCTGCTCCGTCCTTCTTGTACTGTGCGCAGCGTTCAGAAAGCCCGTCCAGACCTGCACATAAACCAGAACCGTTCCGTTAGAGATTCAGTTTAGTGTTCGTGAAGCTTTGAAGGGCACGTTTTCCTGCTCCTCGCTTACCCTGAGTTGTTGTCTCTCCATTTGTTCCAGCGAGGGGGACAACACCTTTATCCACCTGAACGGACACAAACAGTCACATTTGGAAACATACAGCCTTAAAAACTCTTTAGCTCAGTTTGTCTTCACAGCCTGAGCTCTGTTTTGGGTGCGTTTGTGTGCACATAAACACGCCGACACTGAGTCAGCTTTTTAACCTGTAGCACCCTGGGCCATTTTTATAGGTTTATGCTCACAAATGGCATATCCACAACAAATAAAGCGTTTCTCTGCATCTTACAAAGTCTAGATGGATAATCTTGCTATCAAACTAAAGGGGAGACTTTGGTGGTTATTCTAGATGTACAAAATTCACATTTCTATGTTACTGGTGCAGGTGAAGATGGAACACAATAAAAGTTTTGGATTTAATTTCCTCCTAAAAGAAAACATCTGAATTTATGTCTATGTCCCCTCTATAATTATGCTGTTGCAGGCTAAAAAAAAAAAACAACAAAATTGTAAGAACATCATCTAATTGTTATATGTGTAAAAATTGTAAAATACAAAATAATAAAGTTATAAAGCCTTGAGCATCTGGGCTCAGATGGTTAAAACAGATTCTTTTTTTATTGCCTGCTGGATAATATAAGCACAGGAGGCATTTAGAGGCAAACCAACGAAGGCTGAGCTTTCTTCGCCCCAGCTCTCATGCGTCAGGAGACGAGACTGACTTTTCATGTAAGCAAACATCTCACATCTGCTGGTTTCAGAAACCTAACATCAATGCCCCTGTTACCACTGTTAATGACAGATATAAATTCAAAACAGTTCATGAGATGCAGCTGACCCTTGGACAAATTAGACTTTAGGCCACAAACAAATAAATACTGCCTTGTCTTTCCTTAAAATCTCTAAAATAGTATAAAGTTATACTTTAAGTACATTTGTATCTATGCATGACCTAACAGGACATTAGGTAGCAGCCCTGGATTTGGTCTCGTCTAGCAGGGTCAAGAGTGGGAGGTTCTCCACTTCCTCTGACAGCATCTCTCCCTTCATCATGGTGATGGATTTAACTTAACTTCCTGTAATCTACAATTTTAATACATTGGTATTGAAAAGGGGTTGTTCAGGAATCAGTATTTAAAACAGGGTATTGGTTTTGGTACAGATATTAAAAGATTAGTTCTTGTAATGTTTGCTTTTATGACAAATCAGAGAACCATAAAGACTTAAATCCGATTGGTTGGCTGTAGCTTTGTGTACCTTGATGCCAACAACAATGCCGCGATCTTTGATGAGCTTGGCGAAGGAGGTGCCGTCGTCTGTGTTTTGGTAGAGGGTTTCGTGGAAGAAAATGACCCCTCCGATACAGCTGTCGATGCGCTGGTCGGCGGTGAAAAGCAGCTGGCGGTAGCGGCGTCGGTTCTCCTCCGTGTTCTCAACCCCGATGGGGTTCAGACGTTTTGCCATGCTGCCTGAAAACAACATGCATGGAGATGTATTAGCCCTCGCCGACTTGAATTTGAGCCAGCTTTAGTCACGCACGCTGAACTGCACACTTAAAGAGAGCATTAAGGCCTTCAGGCTTCATGCACATTTAATATTGACATTGTTATCATTATTCTTATTATTATTGGAAAGGCCTTGAATCTGTGACAGTGGCAGTGTGAGCAGTAGATTTTCCAGTGAAAAGGAATGTTTAGTGCCTGTAATCTCATTTACTGGTCCATATATTCAATAAACAGTGTTTACAACAACCTGCTCTGCTAAAGTACGCACGCCAGCAAACAGAAACACAAACATACCGGTGGACTCATCGGCTGCAAGGATGCCTTTTCCTGGAGCTACTATCCTCTGAGCGATGTCCTGCAGCTCCTTTTTCTGCTCAGGAGTCAGCGCAGGATACTGGTGAGTCATGGCGGCTGAAAGAAAGAGTGACATTCCTTCACTGTGGGTCGACATGGACGACTGCCCAGCTCTGGCCTCATTTCACGCCCCTCTGTTGTCTGCAACACTGAGCAGGATGATGTGGGAAAATGAAAACCCTCAAAAGAGATGGCTCTGAAAGTCAGACAATCCAAAGGTGCAGAAACTGTGCAGGACGTAATAAAGCCAGAAGATAATAGATCTTTATGCAACTCTCACCGACATCCGTTCCATTTGGGATTTCGATAATTTTATCTTTGACATGCGGTCAGGTCACATGGGAACCGTTTTGTGGCAGGAGCTGTGTATAGGCCTTATACCAGATTATTGAGTTCCCTTCCTCACTCTGCCGTAAATAAGCGGTTACGCAACTCCTCCCCCGTCCTTTCTGCATGTGAATCACAGCAGACAGAGAGGGGGACGTTATGAAACAACAGACTCTGCTGCCAGTCCTCATTATAGCTTCGGGACTGGATGCAACACGCCTTTTCCTCTCCTCAGCAACACTCCTCCTCCTAACCTCGCTTTCCTCATTGTAAATCACACCTCCAAATGCCTTTTATCGATTTATTTATTTATTTAGCCTCAATTAACATGAGTCACTTTCACCGTTTTAATACTCCATCTACTTAAGGTGCTGCTGCTTTGTGACTTGAATTTCATTCATTCATTTCAGCCCAAACCCTGCAAGATGAAAACGTGCAGGGTTTGTAAATTTCCACTCAAACACGTCCTTAAAGCATACAAATTCCACACATGCAGTACAAACGACGGGCAGGGTACAGGCCGTGGCTTGTCTTTCTCGTCGACTGCACCGATTATAGCTTTGTTCACAGCCTCACAGTAGTATGCTACAGATCAATTAGTCTGATGGAAGTCTAGGTCATTCATTTTCTCACAAAGTTAACATGGTGAACTAATAACAAGGGTGGAAAAACAAATATAAACTGGTTTCGATGCCTCGGATATAACCGGTAGCACACCTCAACAATGAACTCGGATGACCACTCAGCTCTTAACCAAGGTTGGAATACTATGATAGGACACTGCCTGATATACTCTGTACCCTCCATGTTAATCCTCAGCTTAAAAGCTATGAGATAACGACCTTTAGAGTACACATGCGCTTGTCAATGAACAGGACCTGCAGGTACGACAGCACAAACTGTTCACTGCTGTTAGTTACATCTCAAATTCAAGTGTAATTATCCAGGTTAGGTCTGCAGGGTGTAAAGTATTCCCAGAGGAGAAGTACTAGAACATGCAGACATTTCCAGTGAATTAAAAGGAGGTATTTACAGTTGATAAGGCCACAGGCACGATATGTGGAGTTTCAGTATGTCTGCGTCTGCTCTGCTCCACAGCTAGCCAAACAAAAAGTCACGCTCAGCAAATACCTACTGATGTCTTTTGTGAGGCACTTTTGGTGTCCAACAACATATTTTCCAATTCAATTGTTCCAATGTGTTTGCTTGTGTTTTTGCGGAGAAAACGTGGCAAATTTTAAGTTGCAAATAGTCAAAAGATAATGAAGTGGGTGAAATGTTTTTTTTTTTTTAAAAAGCTCTCCTCAGTTGAAAATGGAGCTTCAGCAACACAAAGGCAAGGTTTTAGATGACATGTGTTGACAGAGGGCAGGGAAAAAAACCTTGAGGGTGACTGGCTGTGGTGTACGGTGATATGTGAAGGGTAGGACACGCTGAAGGCCATATAATTTCAGCTAAAAGGAAAGAATGGAAACTGATAAGTTTTTATTGACACCAATCCAGTTACCCAGTCTGTCTGTCTGTCTCGCTCTTTAGTCGCCCAACTGATTCCTGGTGAACTTCCTGTGCAGACAAATAGTTCACATGAGGTTTTCTGTTTTTTTTTTTTTTTTTTTAACAAATGGTTATATTTGGATGGTTGAGTGGTAGCTTTAACAACAGCATGAGCTTTAAACATGTATCAATTAGGATTTTAACATTTAAAATGAAAATTAATTCTCAAAATCTGATTAGACTTTTTTCCTCATTTCAGTGCTTCAGATTTGCTGAACACTGGTGCATTTTCCTCGTACCGTGTGGCTAAGATGTCAATATAATGATAAGCCAGCCATTGGCTATACCAGTCATCAATCAAAAGACCACACCCCTAATTATAAATACATTAGGCCAGGATGTGGGGATGTTGGTCTACCCTTGAATTAAACAGCTCTCAAGCTGCAGGTTATCATTTCATTTCTATGTAGAAGTCTATAACTGCATATATTCAGGACGTTCGGTGGGTGCACCATTCAAGCTGACCTTCACCACGACTAAAGAAACGAGGCCCAAAAGCAAATGCAATGTTCTGAATGAAGCTAGGGGACAGCTCAGTGTGAGTAAACGGCAGATTTGACCGATGACAGTTACCACTCAGATGCTACTAGAGTTTTCCATTTTAGAGCCTGTTCCTAAAGTGTCTCCAGGGGGAACACAAGAGGAAGCAAGACATGAAGATGTGTTTGTTCCACACGCTCTATAATTGTCTTGCTGAAGTACAATAACAATGTTTGTCGCACTGAGACCAGTGCGGTAAAAGGAAGTACTTAGAGACCTCATAGTCGGGATCTTTTCGAAAAACAAAGTTTCTTATACATGCACTGACAATTAAATTTTAATCCTGATTTCAGCTCCCAACAACCACAAACAACGTAATTAAGACTAAAATCATCATTTGGTATCTTGTGTTCTGAACAACACACACATTTCGCACTTATCATGGAAATTTCCAGGTTTTTAAGTTTCATTAAGGCTACATGCTTCAAAGTCAGTGAATAATCAATTATATAAATTGAGCAAATAATAATAACACTAATACAAAAATATGACTTACCTACATACAACAAAATAAATATTCTACATCAACATTTGGCTGAGAGGATGGTTGAGTTTCAAATCTTTAGATATCAGTTTCTGGCAGCCCATTAATCGAGGAAAGATTAAAAATTAAGTAAGCTTGGATAGGCTCCAGCAGACCCCGGTGACCCTGCACAGGAAATAGCGGGTATAGATAATGGATGGATTGATAGATTAAAAATTTGTTTCCGCTTGCTCGAGGGCACTTCAGCAAGGATGTTTTGTCTGATGAACAATGTTCTTTATTGAGGGATTTAAAAAAAAAAAAAAAAAAAAGACGCCTTCCAAGTGTCAAGTTGACATGTGAGTTAGAGACGTTCCTCTCAAATGCTGGCGATGACGGCTTCCAGACTCATAATGATCCCTTCGATTGCCGCATTTTACATTGTTGTGGGCTAAAACAGCTTTGAAATTTACTTTACTGTGTCCAGAAGCGTGCTGTTGGACGACTCGAGAAAGGAACTACATTGGAATCGTTTATAGTAAAAATAAACCATGTAAATGGGATATGAATTGATGATTTCTGGAGAGAAAACCAAGATGGATGTGTTGTCATCTCAACTTTCCCTCAGTCGCGTCTCTCTGTTGCACAGCTGTTTGCCACAAGACAAACACCATTCCTGCACTGCGACATCGAGATAAATGGCCAACTCCCAGCTGCACCATAAAGAAGCACTTAAATAGATTAGGATTGAAAAACATGAAACTGTTTTGTGGTTTCACTCAGTCCTAGTGATGATGAGGCAAGAGAACAAACTAAACACATTGATTGTTTAGTTTGAAAATGAGCCTTCACATTTCTGTCCGTCTGTCACCTTGAAAAGGACCAGCCCAGAATGCAGTCAGAGAGTCACAAATACATAAACATAGCAATCATGGTGCAGCTTTTTTTTTTTTTTTTTTTCGTTTTCAAGCAAGCATTAAACTACAACATGCGTTGAAGCTTGCAGTCTATAGTGCTTAGCATTAATAAGGCTGCAGGCAGGGACTGAGTGGGGGGCAAACTCAGTTTTTCTACCTAAAATCAGGGCTGGCAATGCAGATCGATTTATCAACATTCATTACCGTAGTATTAAGCAACTGGGGGAAAGATGAGGGCTTCTGAAGAGACATGGGGTCTATTTCATTTTTCTTTTGCTGCCTGCTGTGCATCATACACTCCCTGGAGGTTCATCAGGATTTGCAGGAGCTTTAAGGAGGTGGAATGGTTCCTGCAGAGCAGCACTAGTAAAGTAAAAAGCCTGCTTTGCTGCGGTGGTTCTGTTACCAGACGGGCTGCTGGTCTTGGCGACGATACACGTTCCCGTATTTTGGCTGCTTGTATCTCCAGGCCTCGATCCGGCAGCAGAAACAGGAGCACTGTTACCCATGTAGCTCACTGACACAGGAGCCTGCTGTGGATGTCAAGGCTCTGTGTGCATTGCAGTTCAAAGAGAGGATGACACTTGAGAAAATGTGCAGGTTATACCAGAACACAGGTTATGAAAAATTGCTCTTTCCCTTTCATCTGCATCTGCTTTGAGCAGTCAAAGCACTTGGTGGGGACAAAAAACAAAAAAGATTAGATTAAGCTAAGGAAAACAAATTATTGCAAAACAAAAAAAATATATATATAATTTTCTTTAGAGGTTGCAAAAGGCAACATAGGAAACGTGTACAAAAGGTCGTAATTTAAAAAAAAAAATAAAAAATCCTATTTGAGATTCTTCACTGATCTCTTTTTCCATTGAGAACATTATTTTTGAAAACATTGTCCATGCTGGTATGCACGCCATTCTGCTCGGAGGATTTTTAATGGCAATGCTGGCACTTTTTTATATTTCCTATGAGTATCCTTGACAACGGAAGATTGTTTACATTAAGCTGTCTGAAGATCAGCAAACAATCAGAAAAGGCCTTAAATGCAGATGAGATGAGGACGAGAGGTCAAGGATCAAGAGGATGATCACTATGTGGAGTTTGAGATCCCTGGCAGGTGGGATAGATGAGCTTCTGACAGTGAAGGAGCACCTCTGTACCCCAGATGTTCAACTGTTGGACAGAACTGAAAGAGTTCACCTGTTGCCACACCTACTATCCAACAGTTTCTCACCTCATGCTTATTTCTGATTTTATAAATATTATTATTGTTTTATTTTTCTATGTTTATCCTTAAGTACTTTAAACAGAAATGATATAATTTCCCTTTGGAGATTATTATTAGTAGTAGTATTAAATATAACTTTACTTAAAATTACTCTTTGCTTACAAGGTGAAATCCATGTTCTTGGGGTGACCTTTTCTTGTTTGGGTGCATATATTTTGGTGTCATGGCATTTACCAGAGAAAGACATTAATTTAAGATTATAAAAATGATGAATGACATCTGTGTGTGTTATGTCACTGCTGTAGGTGAACCGCTGTTGTCACCTGAGGAGAGCTGGGATTGGCCCCAGCAGGTCCCTTAGCAGGAATAACAAATAAAAAAAGAATTGATGGATATATAGAGATATATACGGATTTGGACTGTTGTTGAACAACCAAAAAGCATCTTGAGAGTGTCATCTTCACCTTTAAAAGACTTCAATTGCTATTTTAAGAAAATAACTGAGAAAAAATAATAAAAATAAATTTCGTTTTGATTAAAATGACATTAAGAGGGATACTAATTTTCTTGACTGCCTTTAAGGCGACGGTTTTGTCACGTATGAGTGGACATGACCAGTTCTGTTGCGTCTCCTCGTGCCGCCCCGCCCCCGCCTCATCAGAAGTCTACGTGCAGCTGAACAGATACACCCCGACAGGAAACGACTTCATCATCGCCCTCCCCCATCACTTTCCACCCCTGCTGACCACACTTTACTACTAAAATGTGCCCAAATGGCGTTTTTTTTGAGAAAAAAAAAGGCAAATATAATAACAATGCCCGGTTGAGGGAATTTAAAGTAAAGCCCGTCAGAAATGGCTCCTCTCCTTCACTTCCATCATTGAAGGTCACATTTATTTACGCCCTTCCTGTTGCGTATTTAGTTAATGGGCAAAAACGCGCAACTCTAAAGAGACATATCTTGGTTTTCTGTCCAAATGACGAATTAAATTGGCTGGTACGCGCATCAGTTAGCCGTTAAGCAGCCAAGAGAGGAAAAGAAAGTTCGAGGTTATTTTATTAACAGCGTCACGTTATCATCAGCATCAACGCTGCCGTCGCGGTTTCTGGGATAAATAACACATAAAGAGTACGTCTCCGTGGTCGATAACGGTCAGAAAGACTTAGATTCTTACCTGCTGGAGGATGTGAGAGCGGACAGAGCAGGTGAAACTGTTCGGAGGATGCGACGTCGTCTCTCGTTTCACTGCTGCAGAGCAACGTGACCTTCTACAAAAGCCTCCAGAGGGTGGGCGGGGCCAATTGCGTTGCGTCATGTGATGGATGGAGAGAACACGGGAGAGACGCTGGCGGGCCCGCCGCGCATGCGCTGCGATAACATCATCAACGCAGCATGATTCTGCATCTTTCTGTAAAGACACTGACATAAAACACCAAAAACTTCACTGTAAACTGTCAGATGTTCAAAACAGGATGTTGAATTGATATTCAATATGTATATTTAATTAATTTATTCATATTTGTATTCATTTTTTATTTGTATGTGTATTACTCTGGTTCACTCACCTTACTCTTTTTCTCAGTTGCATAAAGTTTCTGCATTTTTTTGCACTGGTATCACTGCAGTACTTCTGTTGCAAATATTCTGTGTTAATTTTTTTATTATTAGATTTGTTATTTTCATTTTAAATTTTTATTTTATTGCATTTTTACTGTTGCTGTGTGTTACGGAGACAACAAAGTAAGAATTCATGACGCTTCATGCACCGCTGTGCTTCATTGTGTATAACAATAAACACAATGAACACTCTTGAACCTCTTGAATCATAATTCTTGATTTATTTTAGAATAAATTTTATACATTTTTAAATATTATAAGTTTTGATTATACATTATTATATTGAACTTTTTAAAATAATAAATAGACCAAGAAAATAATGCAATATGTAAGAGTTGTCTCTGACAAAGCTGTGGCATAAATCAAATTGAAATCACAACAAAATGCAGGGAACCGTAAACTATTTAAAGCTGATGTTAAACAGTAAATTTGAAAACAGATTTGCGACTTTTTCCTAAAAATAGCACAGCGTCATTTTGGCAAAGGTGTGAAAAGAGCATTGTTGCTACTGACTTGCATCATGTTTTCTTTTACCACTCTGTTGGATTCAGAGAGTTGTGCTATGTGAGGGCCCTCACGTCTTGGATTCAGTCTATGACTCATTTTTCACCAACATGTATTCCGTTGCTGTATGCGGAAGAGACTCAGTGTTGTTTCCACTTCCTCCATACAGAGGTTGAGCAAATTTTGCCACACCTGAGGAACTATGGCATAGCTGTGGTTTTGCCTTTGAAACCCTCATTTTGCTTGAAAGAGATTACATTTAAGCAGCAAGGCACATAATAGGATATGATTGAAGTTTTTATTTCTACTGTAGTTGTTTAATGAAAGTCTCCGCAAGTTCAGTTGAAGCTGTACTAAAATGACCTCCCATTTTAATCTGGACCTATTTTTAGATTCAGGACCTTATTTAAAATATGAGTGATTTTTTTTTCCCTTGATTTGATGGGAAGTGTGCTGAACAAGATGTTCTAAGATGGGGGTTTGAAATGTTGACCTCAGAAAAAAATTCTAAAGTTATGACAGCTATCCATAGGCTTTGCCTGCCAACGGCAAGACCACACACCTAATTATGAATACATTTGTTACATTATATATAATATAATTTTCACCATCTGCACAGTTGTCACTGAAATTAATTTATCCATCTAGACCAAAACTGTTCATTAGTACCAGGCAAGTATGTTCATTTCTGCTGTAAAGTTGGACATTTAAACATGGAGGCCAATAGAAATTTGGTCTGTTTTGCAGGCAGTCAACCCAGTAGAGAAACTGCAAGAAAACCTACTTCTTGGTAGATGTCAACCCAGAAACAGGATGGTTGCTACACAGTGGTGTAGTAATTTTGAACTCAGCTGCATAGGGAGTCATGAAACAATGGTTTTACAACACAGAAGATAAGTCAGAAGCCAGCATCTTAAGAATAAAACACACTCTATTGATAATTTAATAGAATCATCATTTTCTATCTTCCATGGTCTCGCTCTCTTCTCCTTTTTCAGGTCGTGGTGATTTTGCGCTCCCCCCTTCCTCCCAAACCTTCCATCTTCTGACCATCCTGGCATTAACCTGCACATGTTGAGTGGCTGCCACTGTGGGATGCCTGCTCGCTTGGCTGACCTGCAGTCCAACCCTCCAACCACCACATATTTTTATTCCAGATATTTGTATATTTTTGTCTCTCTCTGTCCTTCATCCTTACTGTTCTCTCTCCTCCTCCTCACTTCTTCCTTTACCTAGCTGGCTATCAGCAGGAGGGTCCCCCCTATAATTGAGTTGGGTCCTGCTCAAGGTTTCTTCTCAAGAGGGAGTTTTTTTCTTGCCAATTTGAGGCTTTGCCATGTCCTCGGGGGTCATGCTCTTGGTTTCTCATAAGCACCTAGAGACAACTATGTTGTAATTAAGTGATATATAAATAAAATTGAATTGAATTGAATAATAAATGTTCTAAAGGGACTGCTATCTTATAAAACAGGAGTGATGCAACACAGCCCTGATGTTTCTCAGTAGTATTTGCACCTTTTAACCTTTGTAATTTTACAGACCCACATGAAAGATGACTCTCACCAGTCACTTCAGCTGCTCTGAACGTACTACTGACTCGAAATACTCTGGACTTCTTATGTTACAAAAGCAACAAAGGTGCTTGATAATTTATTCAAAAATCCCTCTGATTATAAGTTGAATATGGAGGTGTGGAACTGGCTGTGACAGTGTGTGCTTACCTGCTCTAACAAGGTGTGATGCAATGCTGTCATGTGATATACTGAGTCAGAATATTCTTATTGAATGAAATACACATAAGGACTGGTTGGCTGACCACCCACATACCTGTACTGCGACTGTTGCCACGTATTCATTGCTCTTGAAAGCAAGAGGGTCAATTTACATGTTTTGTTCCTACACAACCTATATATTTTGGGGATAAATATCTGAAACTGCTGCTTGTTTTGGGGAACCTGTACTATTATAAACCTGTTTTTGGTAAACAGTCATCTGGGCTTCCTGGAAAAAAAAAAAAAAAGTGGAGTTACAACTTTTGCTTTGGATGCAGAGTAAAAGTAGTAATCACCAGAGTAATCACCTTCCCAGGTAATTGTAGATCAACTTTTTAAGGACAAACATATATAATGAATTAGTCAGACTTAGAGTTAGAGTTGATTTTCCATAAGCAGATGTCAGTGGCAAAGAAAAAAGACCTCTTCAGACTCTTAAACTTTTACTTAAGAGCTATTTGAATTGTTTTTTTTTTCCAAACAATTGGTTGCTTTAATTTCCTGTAAAATAGTGCAACAGATGGTATACCCTCACTGCAGACTATAAATTTGTAAGTAAGCGGTGCAGAGTGACTCAACGATGTTGAGCAAATGGACGGTCTGATTTTGTAAGTCACAATATGCAGGAAACAACCTGGTACAGTGTTAGAAAAGTGTAGCAATTTGTGGTCTTTTGCTGAAAAACCCAAGTGTTTTATCAGCCTTTATCTCTGTCTTCACACCACTCTGCACTCACAAATCAGCCGGGATCTGCAGAGTTTAATATTCCATTGGTGAAACTGTTAATTACAAAAACACATGAACACAACATCAAATTGCCTCAAAAATTTTAATGTAAACTTATGAAGAGTAATATATTTATATATATATAAATATATGCACAAACATAAGGAAACTCAGGATAACACAGCGGGAGGCAATGAGGTCATACGTTAAAAATCAGTGACTTCGTGACTGGGGATATGGCAGCCTTCTTCAACAATATAAAATAACCTCTGTAAGTATAAAAAATGTTACCTGGAAGCAAACATTACTGTCTATTACAGAGAAGAGTGGTATTAAATTTGCAGCTCCAGCTCATATCTGTAAAGCGGAACGCAAAAATCAAGGCTAAGTAGGAAAAACAATGAGTTCTCCCCTAAGTCACAGGAAGTTTTATACTAAAAAGAAGATTATATGGAACAAGGAGTTTCTTTTGTCTACTTCTGCTAATAAAAAAAAAAATCAATGATGATACAACATGATAAATAAAGGCAGAAGTTCAGTAATCCATTTACTTTCAATAAAGGGTTTGGATGGATACATACAGAGCTATAAATAAAGACAAACAAAATTGATGTATTAAACAGACTAGTGGGACTTTTTCACAGTCTGGAAAACAGATGGAAGCAGATGGGTAATAGTTCAATCTGTCTTGCACAACTGTTGAGCATAGAGGCTTCAAGTGGTGGTTGTTTAAAAAAGGCAAACAAATAAAAGAAAAAAACTGTGCTCAGTGAGAGTATGATGTGAAAATCTTATGTTTTTGTATGAAATAAAATCAGAAGATGCTTGTTTGTTTGTTTTTTAAATAAGACATTTTCCAAGGCGCACCACACCTATGTGTAAGGGTGAATAAAAAATGCTGTAAACTCAATGTACGTCACACAAAAACTTCCCTGCGTGAACCTTTTTCCTGAGTGGGCTGCAGAGCTGCAGCTGTGCGAGTATCAGCATCCAGCTGTGTGTCCGGCGTGGCGGGAGGGCTGAGGAGAGAGTCATAGTCGAAGCCCCTCAGAGGCTGCAGGGACAGAGTGAGGCCTCGCCGAGCCTTGGCGGCTCGGTCTGGTCGCTCTCTCAGCTCCAGAATCACCTGATAGTCAGGAAAATGTAGTATTTAGTAATCTGACTTCTGTCTAAACTCACTGAGGAAACATCAAGTCACTCGCTGGTTACCTCAATAGGCTGGCGCTGCAGGAGGTCGAGGTCAAATGTCGTCCTGTTGAAGAACGTTTGCCGTTTGAAACGATCGAGGGTCTTCAGGCGACGGGAAGGAGTCTTACATAAAAGCTGGGCACAGAAGTAAATGTCGGTTATGATGAAAAATTAAATGAGTCAAACTGTCACAGGAATATGACAGTTACCTCAGTTATCAGCAGCGAGAACTGGGGGCTGAAGCTGAGGGGCATCTCATATGGAAAACTCCTCACTTTCCTCAGCATACTGCAATGATCTGGTTCTGGAGGCACTGGGAACTGTGGGGACAGCAAGAAGATTCTGAATTAAAAGAATCACAATCTTTTTTAAAGCCAAAGTCAATATCACAAATATAGTATCACATCTGCAATTTTTGCATGAACATGACATGAACTCACAAGCCTTCAAGGGATTTGCTCATTTGTAAAGTCAAGGAATTTACAACTTTTTGGAAATAATTTCCCAACTTTTTGTTGCAAAATTGCCACTCATGCAAAGTTAAAACTTTTTGCTTTTGACGGTAAAGTAGCTGCTCAGTGGTTGTTCTGCAGAAAGGTCACTTGTCAAGTCAGAGGGCAAAAGGGGGAGGAGCTTGAGGACCACTTGGAGTCTACCTGTTCACATGCCTGTTTCAGTAATATTTTCTTGGCCTGGAGCTCACCTTTCCAGTAACCAATGAGAAGAGCAGGATTCCCAGTGACCACCAATCAGCTGCATGGCTGTAGGGTCCACCGCTCAGCACCTCTGGGGCTACAGAGCAGACAACAGACATATTATAAAGCTTTACATTTCCTAACACCGCAGAATTTTAAAATAAAAAAAAAAATAGTGATGCATGAAGGTATTTCAGCATCTGCAACTGTGGTCGGATCAGCTGCTGTTTCTCTCACCCATGTACTGGATGGTTCCACAGATGGTGAAGGCTCTCCCTCCTCTCTCCAGGCGACGGGACAAACCAAAGTCAGCTAAGCGGAGGTGGCCTGGAAAAGCCCATATTCTGTGCATCATTAAAGCTCTTAAGTACCATTCTCATCCCAAATGCAGTTACGCCAGATAATAGAACATAAAATACTGAGATTTTCCCATAACAATAATCATGATGCTCCCTATGAGTCTTTCAGATGTACAGTTTGTGTTTGTGTGTATTAACAGACAGCTGTGCACAGTCTGGAGGCTCTTTGGAAGCTTCTGAGCTTCTCCTGTGTACCAGAGCTATGCTGCTCTCTGCTGGGGACAGGCTTTCAACTCACCGTTGTCTGTCAGAAGGATATTTTCCATCTGAGACACACAAAAAAAAAAGAGCAAAAACACCAAATGACACTTCAATAGTCTTCATCAGTTTTTCATATCATCATTATTAGGTTATATTATTCATATCAAATGAAAACAAAGCTCTATAAAACAGAGAATATTTAGAGATTACATAAATTAATTCATCTACTCTGCAGTCTTTTTGAGATGCAAAACAACTGATGTGCATGTCAGCTTGCATGTGACAAATGCAAGCAGTTTCTTGGAGAAAGTGTGGGAGGTTAGAGGGGAAAAAGCTTACAATAAAAATTAATTTTCTTTTTTTTCTTTTATTTGCTGCAAAATTGGACTTCTTACATATACAAGCAACCTTAAATTATTTTGACGCATGTACAGAATATGGTGTCGCTCTAAAAGCTTTTGCATTTGTTAACGGGCGACAACGCCCTGGTTGTTGCAGCACGAAAGTGGTTGAGCTGTTCTTCCCTCCCTTACCTTCACATCTCTGTGGATGACCCCAAAATCATGCAAAAACCCTGTGGGAGGGAGAGAAAAAAAACATTAAATAACTAAACAAAAGAGAAAGAATGTAAAACTCAACCAAGTAGCAACAGTAACACTCATGGTAACAGAAAACCTCTGTTGAGAGTCAAACATGATATTGCATATAAACATGACTGTTTGTACAGGAATCTCCATTTGTTATAAGCCTACACTTGTCACACAAGAGAGTTCATGGCCTCTGCTTTCATAGAACTGGATCAGTACTCAGATATCCATACATTAACTTCTGCCCATCCACTTTCTGGTCGCAGGGGCAGAAGCCTGAACAGAGAAGCCCAGACCTCCTTAGCTTCGGTCACCTCGAGGCGTTCCCAGGCCAGTCTAGAGATATAATCTCTCCAGCGTGTCCTGGGTCTGCCTCAAGGCCTCCTCACGGTTGGACATGCCCCAGGGCACCTCTTGAGGCATCATCCAGGGGGCGTCCTCAAAACTCAGTTATTTATGACAAAACAGGTAAGTGTTAGAATTTTGTTCCTTCTCGTGTTATGGTAGTTTACACAACGCTGGTAGTCCACTTGTATTGACTTCACATGATGTCAAATGGACAGATTGCTGTCCAAACAGCCCTTTTATCCACTTTCTGTTCACACACAAAGTTAAAATGGCCTTGGTTTGTAAGTATCCACAATATCACTATAGTGGAATAAAATTTCTGGGGCTTTTCAGAAGCTTAAAATTGTAATTTTATTTTGGTTATTATGCTCCAAACTGCTTTGATTGACATCGCTTTGATCCCTAAAGCTCCTTAAATCTAATAAAAGACCCAGGGTTTTAGTTAACTCAGGACTGTTGCTTTACAAAGTAAAAAGAAGAGAGAGAGAGAAAAAAACTGGAATTTTCCTTTAAGATTTTCCCCGTACATACAATTTATCCTAGGAAAGGTCATGAAGAATTGCAAAGTGTTAATAAAAGCAAAATAATGTTTAATTTTCTTTTTTTTCTTTAAACTGAAAAGTGGGCATATGAAATATCACTGATTACTGTCAGAACCAGGACAATGACTTAAAGATTCTCCGAAGACGGATCTCTTTAACGCCCTAAGACTCATTACTCACACTTGCTTTGGACTTTCACACCTTTTCTAAATTTGCCTGTTAACTAAGTTAACCAGATTAGCAACCACAGAGTCCAGCACATCAGACAAGCAACTCATCTTTTCATTTGGAAAACAGATGGATGCTCAACGCTTGAAGAGGAGGAGGAGGGGAAGATCAAATGAGGGCTGGGAGGAGGAGGGCAAAGCAAAAATAGCATCTTATAAGGTGGAGGAAGTGCACGTTAAAAGGACAGAGAGAACAAGGAGAAGAGGTGTGAACTGGATAATGGGGGAGGGGGGGGTGCAGAAGAAGAAAAGAGCGAGGTTATTGAGCAGCCATACTGGTTTGTACCATATTGATTTTAGGTGGGAGAGAATTCCAGAGGGTGGGGGCGGC
>JBAMYA010000006.1:4978495-4994257 GCA_037176975.1 Arrhamphus sclerolepis
ACTTACACTATAATGTAAATTAGAAGTGTAACACAAAAAACTGTATTTTTACACCCCACCCCCCCCACCCCCCCACCCCCACCCCACCCCCCAACAAATACAAATACAGATATAAATACTGGCTGCTTAGCACATCCCTACAGACTATTATGTCTTTGTTCACAAAAAGGCTTCTTTGAGCTGATGAATGATAATTGGTGATTTACGGGGCTTCACATTCATCTACCAAGAAGTAATTTATGAGAGAATGCTTAAAAGAGTTTCATCCAAATTTTTCTAAACTCGTTTGAATCACCATTACAGTAGCAACAAACCAAAATTAAGTTAAAATACAGCTAACCAGCTGAAACAGTATTTCTCGAGAGACAGCACCTGGTTTTCATCTTCTAAACCCAAAAGTCTTGGGGAGCAAATCAGATCAGTCTATCCTTGTAGAGCATCTCTGAGAGGATTTAAGGTGATGACAATGTCGTAGTCTGAATGGTAAACGTGGTCATTTAATTAAAGTTAATTAAAAGCTTAAACTTCCCTGCGGGATTGTGGTGGATGAAATCCAACTCATTTACAGATAAAGCCATTGCCTTTTGTCGCTCTGAATACATCACGTCGTTCATTGCTCTGATTGGTTGTAGCGTTAACCAACTGCGTGCAGAGGCAGTTTTCGAAACAGCCATCGGTCCTGCTTCCTGGATGAGGAGGTCCTATGGCTCGTCTTTCTAAATGTGGGTCTGATCTATCATGCTACTTATCACCAGTACTGGTGCTAAGATGTTTGTCCCGATGAACAAGGTCAACAGGTTGATTATTTTGTTGCGACAGGACAGAAAGCTGGAGGATCCTTCGTTAAATCTAACTAGAACATTCCTGAGGAAGTTGATCATTCCTGCAAAAAAAAGTGTAAAAGTGTAAAATTTACACTGTGATTTTAGTACAAAGGGATAATATTTTCCAACCCAAAATTTTAAATTTTAAATTGAAAAGTCATGATTTTGTAACATTTGTGATTGTACGATAAAAGTATTTGGTTGTTGAATCAATCTTGCAAAATTTACAATTTTACAACAAAATTTTCTTTTTCTTTTTTTAAACAAAATCAACTTTCTTTTTAGTTTGTGATTTTACAAGAAAAATAATTTAGATTTTTAGTACAAAAGTCTGAATTTTATGATAAAGGTTGAAACTTTTGTGAAATTTAAGCTTTTATAACAAAGCTCCTTTAAGAAAAAAAGACGTGATTTTGTAAAATTTGCCAACTAAATTTGATTATTTTCTTTTCATGGAAAAAAGTCAACTGTTTGAAATATTTTATTATACAAGAAAAAAAAGGTTTTAAGTATGAAATGAAAAAAGTTGCAATGACAAAGATTTCCTGTTTTCTTTAGCTAATAGGTGGTGTAGAATTTTTATGTTTTTAAAGTTTTTGTTGACTCTAGTGGCCTTTATTGAAAGTGGGGAGTGACAGGAAGGTGGGGAAGGCATGCATTAAAAGGTCACAAGCCAGGAGTCGACCTCACTACCTCTGTATGATGATGGTAGCCTCAAACATGGACTGCCGGCCCTAACCAGTAGGCAGTTTTTAATATGCCTGGTTACAAAACGAACTCACTCAAAAAACAAACAAACTCTTGTGTAACTGAACTCCTTTTGTATGAACAAAAAAACCTACCACAATGCACTTCTGCTCTTCATAACAATCCAAAACAAAAGCTGCCATTTCTCTGAATGATGTTAGAAACTTTAGTGTCTGAATTTGTTCAGTCTTTTCTGTTCCTGCTGATACGACCACAGTTCCACTTTGGTGCAGTGATCAAAAACGATGTGAATGCAAGTTAGGTTTTGCAGCGTTACAGAAGAAGCATCTGGTGTGGTTGCGAGTGTCTTGTCAAGATGCCGTGCAATAACGTGTGTGTGTCAGTGTGTGTGTGCATGTGTATGTGCATGCGCATTTTTGTCAGCATTGGGTGCAATTCATTTTCAGCTGTGTGTTCGCTGATGCATGTGCCAGGTGTCTCCAGGGGAGAGGGGAGGAGATTGATGGTAAGTGCTGATGTCGCACGCCACCATATGAGTCGCCTCATCAACCTGGAATTCATCGCCTGCTTCTGGCCTCCAACCCCATCCGTCACCGACACCACCGCTTCCTCTGAGGTTGCAGTGCACATTTTACAGCTAATATTGGGGGGGGTAATAATGAGACCGTGGGACAACAATCGCTGCAATGTATGCACATTCTTCACCCATTATCCATTTTCAGGAGTCTTTTCGTTGGCCTTGTAGGTGTTTAGCATTCACTTGCTGCTCTTACCATCATTATTGATGACTTACACATTCAAGTATTACTTTTAAGCCATATTTATCAAGCTGGATGTGTTAAACTGTCACAGATTTCTCATCAAACTCTATTTCATCCTGGGCCTCATCATCCCCATGGCTACTCTTAAAAGGCCACATTTTTACCACAGTTGCTGTTAAAGGGCCACATTGGCCCGCTGCATAGTCAAGTGGTTAAGTGGGTGGACCACAAACGAGGCATACCCCCATGCAACGATTGTGAGGTTGACTCCCAGCTCAGCTACCTCCATCTTTCTGCCCTTGTTTCCTCCCTCTCCTTGTTCAATAAAGGTCACGAAAGCCAACAAAATCTTTAAAAAAAAAGCAAAAAAAAAAAAAAAGCCACATCGTCACCACAGTTGCCGTTAAAGGGCCACATCATCACCATGGTTACTGTTAAAGGGTCACATCATCACTATGGTTACCATTAAAGGGCCACATCATCACCGCGGTTACCGTTAAAATGGTCACATAATCATCATCATCGCCACAGTTACTGTTAAAGGGCCACATCATCACCGCGGTTACTGTTAAAATGGTCACATCATCATGATCATCACCATAGTTACTGTTAAAGGGCCACATCATCACCGCGGTTACTGTTAAAATGGTCACATCATCATGATCATCACCATGGTTACTGTTAAAGGGCCACATCATCGCCACAGTTACTGTTAAAGGGCCACATCATCACCATGGTTACGAGACAGTTATTTTTCACTTTCTCAACCAGCTATTTTGAAGATTTCTCGATAGCTACTGGACGTTAAATTTAAGAAAAAAAGATGGTCTTTTTTTCCCCATGAAATCTGTCACAAGCTTTATGAAAAGGAGCCTTTTCCAATATTTAAAAAAACAAAAACAAAAAAAAAAACCGTTTTATGTAAGAAACCTTTTTATAGGGAAGCAAATTTTGTCAAAATTTTAAATTTTAAGTAAATTTTAAATTTACATTTAAAAATTTAATATGTTGAAAGATCAAGATTTTTTTTTCCAACAATCAAGACTTTGTATTGTGCAATCACAAAATTGTAAGTAGAAAAAAATATAAAAAGAAGAGAAAATAACTTTTTTTTTAAATTCAAAAATATAAAGACATAAAATTACAACAATTAATTGTCTTTAAATGCTCTCACAGGCCAGATAAAATGACTTGGCGGACTTGGCAGGCCGTATTTGGCCTGCTGGCCTTCAGTTTGACACGTTTGTCATTAAATATCTTCACAAAAAATTAAAACAAATTCTCCACTCTCTGTGTTGTGAAGATACAGATGTTCATATTTGATTCACTGAAGGAAAAGTCTAAGAGGTGGAAAGGTAATCTCTCCCATTCTGCTTCACTGGTTTATAACAAAAAAAGTTATGATTTTTGTTCCAAGTGGAGGAGTGCTTGGTCCTCAGGTGACCTTCAGATCACTCAAAGGTGAACATCATCACATTGTGTGTGTACATACATCATCAGAGAGGGGAGGCTGCACGCATCATTTAGCAGTGGTCCTGTACACTTTTATTCTTCTGGTTGTTATACTGGGTTTCAGCCTGATGCTGGTGCAGATCATTGTATGACCGTTTCCAAACGCTCCAGGAGTATAATGACGCATTCGGACAGTGCGTACCCAGCCATTTCTCAGAAGCAAAAATGGCAAAATTGCCCATCCATGGAGATGCATAAAAAGGCCATTTTTACTGAGTCATGGCTCTGTTTCTTTTGTTGTTGTTGTTGTTTTTTCTTTTCTTTCTTTTTTGTAAAAATAAGTAAAAAATAAGCAAAAATAGTTTAAAAACATTACTACTGTTAGTGACAAAAAATCCTTTTAAAAATATATTTTTAATTACATTAGGCTTTATTTTAAATTGAAATTTAATATTAGATTATTATTGTCTTCCTCATTATTATTATTATTATTATTATTATTGTTTTATAAATTAAATTTTATTTAATATTTTTTTATATTGTATACTATAACTATAGACACACGCACACCTACACACACACACACACACTAACTTCTAACTTCTTGTTAGAAGTTTATGATTGTCTTTAAATGCTCTCAGATAAAATGAAGTGGCGGGCCGTATTTGTGGTTTGACATGTATGTTTTACAGCCATGCTTGTAGGAACTAAACTTTTGGTGCTGTGACAAACAACACCATCCTTTCAAAACAGAAAACCCCATTTTCTTAAAGTTAAAGCAAATCTTTTCTTTTACAAAACAACAATTCTTCTCTTAGTGAAAGAAATGTAACACAGAGCCTCGTTAACACGACAACTGTGCTAAAGATCCCCTCCTCATTCTGCCTCCACTCTCCTGCTAATATTCCCTCCTCGCGTGTGCTTTCACAGGCTATAAAAATACCTTTTCTCAACTTCATGGTTCCTACTGTCTCTGGTCACTGAGTACTTGGAAATAAAGAATAACAAATATTTTACCTGGAACACCTGCAGCTGATGGAGTTTCTGATGTTACTGCAGCTGAAGGAGGGAGGATGCTGGACACTTATCCACGCCACCAAGCAGTTGAGTAACGAAGCTCAAAATACAGCCCGTCCATCCAGTGTCTGCGGTTGAAAAACCTGTCTTTCTTTTTGTGATTTTTTATTTATTTTTATTTTTTTTAAATCTAATTGTAACAAACAGCAACCTGTTCACAGAACAGGAAGTGATAGATGTTGCTCATCTATCATCCACAGACCTGCAGAATTCACACATGAATGCTTCATGAGTAGCATGTCTCATATTTGGTGACATGTCTTCTTCAGAGGGTTAAATATTTGACATGCTCACATGCTGTTAGTGTTTAAAACATATTTTGTCCTCCTTTGCTGACATACATCAATAAAGAAACAGAAGAAGAGAACACTAAAGTCAGAACAGGATAATCTGTTAGAATACATTGCTTTTATGATCTATACTAATTTCAAACTCTTCACCGTTGTCTTCATTGATGGAAGAAAAAAAAAGAAGAAGCAAATTGACAGCCAGAAGCAACTTTGGGTGAGTTGGGATGATGCTGTCCTGCATCCTCTGATGTGATGTTTGACTCAGGAGCAATGTGACACTGAGAGAGAGTGATGCAGCAATGCAGAACCAGGACAAAATTTAAATGATAAATTCAAAAATAAAATCCACATATTAGAAACAAAAAGAAAATAAAAACAATTTTTATGCTGGAAACATGTGCAGGTTAATGTTGCTTGCAGCTTATTCTTACATTGACAATCACATACAATATACTAGAAAAAAAAAAAAACAGATGGAAGTGAAGTGTAGATTATGGCGTGGGCGTCAGGGTCCTGCACACGCCATCAGGTCCTGGCTATGCATTGTGTTGCAGGAACCTTATGGTGCAATTATTGGTCCTCCCCTCCTCTGACAAAGCGCCGTGGGTGGAAAAGCTTCTGTTAATCATGAGCTCTATTTTATCACAAGCAGGTACAGACTCTTTGCTGTGCCGAGCTGCATTAGCAGGATGAAATAGTTTGACACCTCTGCATTAAATGGAAGCATGGTGCATCGGTGTTAAACTGTGAGAGTGGCCGAGCAGGCGGCAAAGTGAGTCAGTGCGGGGGTGCGGACATGGAGTGAGGGTAAAGGGCCAACTAATGCTGAGTGGCAGCTGATAATGCCAGACCGTTATATCAGCATCTGCCCTCCAGATCCACGCTGCACCTCTCTGAGCTGGTCGCCACCATCCAGTGTTTCAGCAGAGATGCCGACATCAGAAACACTCGGGGTTCCCAGCGAGCAGTCTGTTGCACAGAATCTAATCAAACAGAGGTTGACGTGGTCCTAAAGGCATTGTTATGAATTACACCTACTTTTAATGTGTGCATGTCTCATCCACATGCTCACGCTCAGAGACCAAATAAGAGTATCTGAGAGAGAGAGAGAGAGAGAGAGAGAGAGAGAGAGAGAGAGGGGGAGGAAGGAAAAAAACAGAGCTATGTTTTAGTCTTTCCTGCATGACTCTTCCACAGAGCTGCATCAGTGCATCACAAACACTCTTCTCATCTGCATATGATATAAGAACATATAATATATTTCTTCCTGGGCCACATCATCACCATGGTTACTATTAAAGGGACGGTTATTCTTTACTTTCTCAACCTGCTACGTTGTCAGATTTTCTGCTGCATGGTTCCTGGACTTGGACATGACTTTCTCTTTTTTTGTCGAAGTGAATTTTTGTCATAGAATTTAAAATTTTACAAAATCTGTCACTTTCATCATAAAGTTTGTGCTAAATTTGTACATTTGTGCTAAAGTCGCAAATTTTACTATTATAATGACAAACTTACTTTTTTCATTAAAAAAGCAGCTAATTTTTGTTGAAAAATTGTGAATTTCACAATATCACATCTTTTTTTTATATATATAACAATGTAGCTAGTTGGCATACAGTTTTAAATTTCCCAAGCAAATGTGACTTTACCATAAAATTGAGAGTTTCATAATAAAATCACAATTTGTTTCTTGTAAAATCAAATTTACAAAAAAATAAGTTAATTTTTACAAAAATCACTTTTTTTTGACAAATGATCAAATAGCTTTAAAATCTTTGTCAATCGTTCACTAAATCATGACTTTTTGACATAAACCAGCTGCTCTCCACCTCAGTTATTCCACTTTTGATGTCAGCAGTGAATCAAACATTTTCTCAGAAATGTTCTAGTTAGAAGTTTTTGATTGTCGCTATGACGGACCAGATAAGATGAAGTAGTGTACCGGATTTGGCCCACGATCATTGACTTTGACAAGTGTGTGAATCTTGATGACTGACATCTCCAGCTAATATCCAATTAACCTTAAAACATCAGTGATGATATCAAATCTCTGTCTGTGATTACTTGAACACACAAACACTGCACCAGCACAGAGTAACAAACCTTGATCCTGTGAGGAAGTGACTCTTTTCCAGGTCTGACAGCTTGACAACGGGGCTTGACAGTGACAAATAAAGTGTATGGAAATGAGCTCAACTTTAATGTTATGAATGAGCCTGTTTCTACATTATCCAGAAACGGCAGACTGGTGTTTCACTTCAGCTTTAGCTCAACAGGAAAGCTAAACGACAGAAGTGACTGTACATTTACTGGCCTTGAGCCATAACACACAAAGACGCACCTTTACAGCGGTCCTTGGGAATGACTTGTTAATGGTGGAAGTAGATGTTGTTTTGATTTCCTAATAAAATGCCTGAGTGAGGAAGCTGAAAACATTGGTGTGTGGGTAGTAAAAGCATCCCTGGTCCAAACCAGAGCTGGTTACTGCAGCCAGGCTTTGATCCTTATGAGGATGTTTCAGGTTCAGACCTTCAGCCAGACTCTTGTCTTCTTCCTCATTGATGATCAGAATTACAGCCAAAGGCCATAAAAGAAGATTTTAACTTACAGTAAAGTCAATTTTAAGGGTACAGAATGGCATGCTTAAGTAATGTGTAACTAATGCGTATCACAATTACTTTTTACATCAAGAACTGGTGCAGGATGTGATGTGAGTGATTGTAACAAAAATCACTGTGGCTTCATGTGATTATGGCGACGATATGAAAGAATGTAAAGCAGTTTGAGCATGCTCGGGTCACCTAACCCCTCCCGAGTCACCTGTCTCTCCTTGAGTCACCTGACTCTGTTCGGCTCACCTAACTCTGCCCAAGTCTCCAGTCTTATCTCGAGTCACCTGACTCTGCTGTGGACCTAAATCACTGGTATGGGGGTTATGCAGCTGTCTTCCTATTTGAAGTAAGTTCATCTACTGCTTACTTTCTTATTTCATCCTGGAACACATCATCACCATGGTTACAGTTACAGGACCAAATCATCGCCACGCGTACCATTAAAGGGATGGTTGTTCTTTACTTTCTCAACCAGCTATGTTGAAGATTTCCTGGTAGTTCCTGGACTCAGTCATTAAAAAAGAGAAAATAATTTGAATTTCTGTCATAAAATCTCAAATTTTACAACTTTTATCATAAAATGATTTTTGTATTAAAATCAAAAAGTTTCCTTGAAGAATAACAAATAACGAAAATAAACATTTTTTTTCTTTTAAAAAAAATTAAAACACTTTCTTTTTTGTAAAAAAGCTCATTTTGCAATATCACATCTTTTTGTTACATTAAACTTTTTTTGTCATAAAATTGAGAATTTTGTACTAAAAGACACAATTTTCCTTTCTTTTAAATTCCCAAATAAAAAAGGCTTAAGTTTATTTTAGTAAAAAAGCTAATTTTGTTGTAAAATTTTGAAACTTTTTTTAACAAAGACTTTTTATCATACAGTCACATATGTAAAAAAAAAGGGACTTGTTGGAAAATATCAACTTCTTGCAACATTTTGTCCAGAAATCACAGATCTTTCATAAAATAAAAGTTATTTTAAAAAACATTTGACATAAAGTAGAAACTTTTTGTTGTAAAACCTTTTTCAAACATTTGTTAAGTCATGACTTTCTAAGATAACCGTTTGACATGGAATCATTATACAAACACCAAACAGAAACATTAATCATCTTAACATCCTCCAATATTTTTCACTTTATTTTAATTATTTTTTCTTCTTTTATTTCCTCGGTTTTGCAGATGTCTTCTTCTTTTCTTTTTGTGGTTCACAAAGATTGAAAGCAGTGTATTACTGCTGGAATAGTAGTTTACATAAAACCGTCCCTGTCACCTTGAAAACACAACGGCTGAAAGGACTAATGTTCTCTTGTTCTGACAGACTTTCTCAAATACCGCAAACTCAAACAGCTGGCCTGTTCGTCAGCAGCCTCAGGATCAGTTCACTCAAAGTAATAAAATAACTCCCAACTTAAACTTAAACTGCCAGAATCAGACTCAACAAGTCCATTAGTTAAAGTGAACTGACTGAAGTTTTTTATTTGCTGTTTTTTCATTTCTGCTCTCCGCTTGTTTGTATGTTGTTCTGAATTTGTTTGAATGTTCAAGTATCTTTATAGGTAGTAGACAACACAGAAATGTGTCACCTACTACAGTAATACAGTACATATACTGTTGTTCCACTGTCGTACAGTAACTGTGCTGTTGTACTACTGAACTACAGAACTTCTGTACTACAGGGTATAAATAATAAAGTTGCGCTGACCATGGTGCTGAATTTGTTTGAATTTTCTAATGCCTTTATCAATACCTTGCCTACAGTAATGAATGCAGAAATGTGTACACACATTCATATACAGTCTATAAATGCAACGCAAACAAAGAAAGTTGGATTTTACAGGAACACCTGTCTATATTTCACAACCCACAAACAATCTAATACACAATGTTAAACATAATAAACAATGTTAAACAGTGTAACTGAGTATTTGATATTATCAGGATTAACACTTAACAAAAGCATACAGCCATAGTCTAAGATATTTTGTTTTTGATAGATCTTGCTTTCATTTATAATTTTTACCTTCACATAGTGCTTGCGATCATTGTAAAGTGTCATTGATTCAAACACAAACGCCCATTGACGTGTGAAAGAGAATGCTGATGAGAGGCCACATTAACTGCTGGCTGCATCTAATTGAGGCAGAGTGTTCAGAAATTATGGGATGCAGGGTGGAGAATTGGGATGAAATAGAGCAGCAGAGCACGGCTGCTGCCGCGGCCCGTGAGCCGGGAGGGTGGGGGGCTGCTCAGACAAAAGCTCAGACAACTAGGCAGCAGCAGAGAAGGGCCTCCGGACTGCGCGCCACTTTTGTGTCTGAAGCTGCAGATGGAAGTCATTGATTCTTCGTCCACGTCACCAAATGACCCTAATTGGTAGCCTGTGAACGAGGTCAGTGCTTCCCCACCCACCCACCCCCCAAAAGAAAAGAAAAAACAAACAAACACCAAAAAGAGCTGAAGCAGAGGAAGGAAGGAGCTTAAACGTTAAAGGAGCTTTAATGTGTGAGCTGTATCACTACAATTTTCCCTTTTCATTCACGAAAGTACTATTTCATTGATGCCATTTCCGTTCATTCATCAGCTGGGGCCAGCCTCGACTCACTGCCATCTCCTCACCGACATTCTTATCAATGGAAGTGACGTCAGCACTGCTTGCAGCTGGGGGGGTGGCGGTGGGGGATCACGTGGCCCAATGAGGGTATATACAATAAAGTTGCGCTGGCCGTGGTGCTGAAAACATTCACTCATATGTACATTGGCGAGGGCTGCTGCGATACAATCACACCTTAAAACTAAATAAAGAACGCCAGTTTTTGTTTTTGTTTTTTTTTCTTCATGTTGGTCACTGGCTGAAGAGAGAGAGGGGGGGGGGACATAAATTTTCTCAGGTGATTCATTATTCGTGATATAATCTTGGCTTTTCCCGTGCGTCCTGAGTTTTCACCACTTCCCCACCCCCCAGCGGGACTCCAGGTAAGTGGAATCTTATTTTATTTCTTTCACCAGACACTTTGGCCACATAGATAAAGACATCTGTTTTATTTTTAATTCGTTTTTTAAAAATGAGATTATCCTTTTTGAAAAGGTTTGAAACAGGGCGTGCTTGTGCCTGTGGACTGTGTCCAGTCCTGTTTTAGAAAGCAGTTTTATTTGTAAAAATAATCACTTTTCTACAACTAATTTGTTAATTGTTTAACTGAGATATAGAAACATTTTTTTTCTGTTCCAGTAGACGAACATTTATTTGTTACTAAAATGGAATAAAACTTAATATATTTTGCAACTTTAGCTGATCAAAACTGAAAAATACGAGTTCATATAAAGTAATCACCAAATCTTGCTCGATAAAAAAGTAAACTGCATTATTTTGTTTTTATTTTGAGATATAGATTGAAGCATTAAGAAATTCTTAACTGTAAGTAATTGTGTTCAATAAATACAGATGCGCAGCAGCTTCTCAGTATACAATAATATTTCTATAAACGTTTTTTTAAACGTCAACAAAGCAAAAATATGAATATTAAAAATAAATAAACAACAACAATAATAATAAAGAAAGCGGGTTTTAAACTGTCAATTTGATTTGACCAGTTTCTTAATTTCAGTTTTAACTATTTATGGCTCACTGGTCTCAGTAACTCGATTCATTTCGTTTCGTACCCCCATGCCGGATCTAGTTTTATAAAAACAAAAAAAATATTCAAATTTGATTAAAAACGTCTCCGTGTGTCTGCATTCCGCTGCTGCCGCTGAAAGGAAACGCGCAAAGACAATGCCGCTCACGGATTGCTCCCTCCGTCCCTCCTGAGAAAAAAAAAAAGAAAGGAGAAAAAAAAGAGAAAAAAATGGGGGTGGGGGTCTCGTCTCCAAAATCCAGCTCCCAGCTCGTTTACAGTTTGGACACAGCTCTCAGGGACCTCAGGGAGGCTGAAAGAACTCCGTCGTTGCGGTTTTACGCAGGACTTCCACGGTGCGTGCAATCTTTGCGCCAGTGTCCTGTCACATCGTTCCGATGCGCGCTGTGCCAAAAATCACATCTAAAAACAGCGGAGGATGACAGATCACTTTGAATTTTATGCATTCGTTTTCAAAGTAATGGACAGTGCGGGCGCCCTGGTCGCACTGGCTTGGAGGAAGAGGTGAGGCACTTAAAAAAACATGTGATAAACCGACCATTCAGCTCGTTGACGTGAATATATTTCCTGCAGAAACGATTTGCTTTTTTGTTTGTTTAAAAAAAAAAAAAAAAATCAGGACGTGGACAGATAAACACCCAAACAATGTGTTATTTATGGTTCATTTACAAATTTAATGCGCGACATCTGCGGATGTTTATGCTCAATCTGGACATTCTTCACGTGAATCGTTTTTTGTTTTGTTTTTTTATTAGATAATTACACGCAGCAGATCGAAGGCTTATGTTTTCATTCACTGTGACACAACAAAAGCATTTTATTTGTTTGTATCAAAATAGACAAAAAGAGATTTTCTTACAGAAACGCTGTCGTAGCTGCATTATCTATCTGCTTTGTTCTCGAACGTTTGTAGAATTAAAAAAACTGTTTTCAGTTTTAATCACTTTTTGATGGTGGAATCATTGAGGTAGAATACTTTTTTAAATTAGAAACTGGAAGGGCCTATTTGCTTGAATCTTTACATCAATGAAAAATTTCTTCACAGAAATATCTGCACATGAATATAATGAAATATTATTCAGACGTCCTGCAGGAGATGATGTGTGAATCACTTCTCATCATCTTCCTCTCCTCTCTGCCCCCTTTTCTACTTTCTCAGGTGCTTAACCTCCCTCCTGCCAGCTCTGCGTGGTCATGACCTGTCATCACGCCTCTTCCACAGCCCACCTCATCCTATTGGTCCTGCTCGTTGTCAGTTCGCAGCTAGCCAGCGCTGCCCCTGTGTGGGGGGAGGGAGGGGAGGGAGGGGTGGAGGGGCACACCCGGACAGAGCATAAAAAGGACAGCCTGGCCCCCTTCCTCTCACCCCTGCCCCAGAGTGTCCTCAGCCCCGAAAATGTGTCTCTAGACCAGGGTTGGGGCTTGGGTCAAGATAACCAGTTAGATAAAGCAGTGGACCCGGCACGGGTGCTCGCCGTCCTTCTGGAGTCCCTGGACCACGTGGTGGACAGCCAAGTCCAGGCGAGTAGAGACAGAGACTTTGGAGAGGATCAGATGGAGATGCTGCCCTCCGCTGAAGGCTCGGAGGGTGGTGAGATAAGGAGATCAGAGGAGACGGAGGCTGAGGGGGGGGTGGAGGAGGACCAGCAGCAGAGGGCTGATAAGACTATTCAAACGCTAATATTGGGCCATTTGACAGCTGCTCAGGAGGAAACGGAGGAAGATCAAACTCCAAGGTCAGGGGAGGCTCAAAGGTGGTCTACAAAGGTTGTGGGTCTTGATAGTGCAAGTAGGGAAGAAAAGGAAGGAGAAGAAGATGTGCAGGAGGGAAGAAATGATTTAGAAAGTGTCTCAGATAAAATCAGTTATGGTTCCACCTCACAGGAAGACGAATCCTCTTTGCAGCGAAAAATAAGAGGCTACTTCCAAAACATTGACTTGGGTCTCCAAGACAACGAGATCCTACCTCCTCTGAAGGGCTACAAGGCATACAACACTCAGCTGGCACGAGCTGGAAAGAAGCAGCACTGGCAGGAGAACCAGTCCGTCAGACCTGTCAAGGGGGGCAACTTCATGGATGACTTTGAGGATGAAGGAGAGGAGCTGCAGGAGGAGATCGAGGAGGAAGAGGAGAGTCTCTCCCACATGGAGGAAGAGGCGAGGGCGCGTGCAGAGAAGCAGGAGGTTCTCCGGCAGCAGGAGGAGGCCGAGCGAGCCAGAGAAGAGGAGCAGAGGCTGGCGGACATTGCGTCAGACATGCTGCTGCAGTACATGGGCAGGAAGCAGCAGTCCTACATGAAGCCACGACAGAAGAGCAGCAACACCGCCGAGGACAAACGATCAGAGGAGGTCCTCCCTGATGAGGATGACCTGGACCAGCAGATGATTGACAGGCTGATTGAGATCAGCAGTAAGCTTCACCTTCCCGCTGATGATGTGATTGAGATTATTAGTGATGTGGAAGAGAAGAAGAAGAAAAGGAAAGAGCTACAGCAGCAGCCAATCAGCAGCCTGCCTGCTGCTCCACGCTTTCGCCCCCTGGTGCCTCCACCTCTGGCTGCCCCACCTATATATCACTACACAGCCCCCAAAAAACCCAAGAAAGCCCCTTATAAGTACAACAAATCTAACAAGAAGTGGTACAAAGACAAAGTGAAGTCATACAAGCAGGACTACTGGTATAAGCCTCAGAAGCAGCTCGACTACTGGTACAAACCCCAGAAACAGTTTTTAGCCTTCCCCTCTTATCCCTACTACCAAAAGCCATACCGAGCCTACTACCCCGTTTACTTCCCATATCCCAAACCACAGTATTACGGCAAGCCTCCTCCCTCCAAAGACCAGTCCTTTGGCCCTCAGGACCTGGACTTCCAAGCACCAAGGCGCAAGCACAGGGCTGGGGGCAAGAACCGCGGGCAGGGCTGGAGGCAGCAGCCGCCGCCGCCGCCCCGCCTGCCCATCACCCCTTATATCTCTAACTATATCCTTCCTCACCCACGGACCTACCAGCCCTTACCCCCTCCCAAACCAATAATCACACCCAGGAGGGGTCGACAACCCCCATACTACTATCCACAAGTCACACAGGGGGACGACTATGAGGAGGACGGGCTGGTGCCTCAGCTGGACAGTGAGGAGGAGCTGGAGAACTTTATTGAGAGGATCTACATGAAGCGCAGAATGTACTGAATGTCTTCTTCTGGACTATGAGTCAGATTAGAGGGACTGATGGAGGTGGGGCAGGGAAAAGCTAAAGCAGAGGTGAAACAAAAGACTCAGAAAAGATGTATCAGGAGTCAGATGGAAATTTTGAAGGTTGATGAGTATAAAAAAGTTTGATTTCTGTTGTTCTTCACTGTACTTTTTCTTGGTTTTCCTCAGTCAGGGAGGTTGTAGAGGTGCCACTTTCAGTTCCCTGTGACCATATTCAGCCTCCTGATCAGTTTACATTTTGAATCAGAACATACGGTGACGTATGTCTGCCTCCATTCAGGTCTCTGATGCTCCTGAATAGTTCAAACAATTATAGAGGACACAAACACACGTACACACACGCACACACACAGATACACATCAACAATGACTTAGTTTACATACCTGACACATCCACATGCAGATTTGCCCGTTTACAACATCACTTTGTACATTTTATTTTATATTCTGTCATATTATAAAACTAAAGCAGTTTGATGACTACTGAAAAAAAGTGAACAGTTGTTGATGGTATATTTTTGTTGTATTTGAAGTGTGTAGATGCCTTTCTTATACCTGATTGGATCAAATATAAACAGCTGCAATTTTAATACACACATTTCAGTTTTTCAAACTTAAGATTCAGATTTTTGCCTTACAAGCACCGTGGTTCTATAAAAGGGAAGCATCACCTTGCATCACTGCTGTCATCACACGTGGTCCCCGTGTAGAAACCCTGCGTACTCCAAAAGCACAAACTTAAACACTTAAACACTTCCAACCTGGTGGACTAAAGGGTTTCGATCACTGTGGGATCCAGAGTTATTGTTTGGTCATATTTAGGGCAGATCCACCACCCAGCCATTCCATACATCACATTTTTGCCTTGTTTTCTCATTGTTATGTTGAATAATCATTTAATGACTTCATTTCTCTCATCTTTTTTTTTTGCTTTTGTTTTTAGTTTAATTGTTTTGCATCACATTCAGCGTCTCATTCAGCAAGAGATAGAGAGAAAATAAACAAGAACAAACTTGAATCACACTATGTGTTTCTGCAGCCTTTTAAAAACCAGTTTCCACCAAGAGACTATAAGGATTTCATTTTTGTATTATTATTATTATTATTATTATTATTATCATTATTATTATTATTATAATAATTATTATTATTGTCAGCTTGAATAACAAACTGCAAAAGTA
>JBAMYA010000006.1:4997854-5015097 GCA_037176975.1 Arrhamphus sclerolepis
CTTTTTCTTCTTCGTATTTTATCGGTATGAGTCGCTGTGAAGTGGCTTTGAAGTGAAGTAAGGTGCTCTCTCTTTCCTGTATGACGCTCATGATTGTGATTGAACCTGCCCTTTATACGTCCGCGTTCACGGATCTTGATAACATAACCCAGGGTTGAGTTACCGACTTGATAGACAGAGTCGTGATACCGATTATCCTGACTGGGTTTGTTTGGGTAAGTTGAACTGGATAGGTCTGAGGAACCCAGGAAAACTTAATCCTGCTTCGTGATACAGGCCTCTGGTGATACATGCTGCAAACAATACGTTTATTGTATTCAGTACTCCCTGTATAGTTTTAGAGCAGGATTCTCAAAAATGGGTTAAATTCTTCAGAACAGAAATTCAATTTGTAAATTGGAATCTCCACCCTGCAGTTCACCACACTGTGTTTTATGCTCCCTTACAGCTGTTCTCCTTCAAGACTGTGCCGTCAGTGAGCTGCTGGCGAAGCAGAACTTGAAGACTGGGACAACGGTCTCAAACACCAACACAGAAGACTCGGAGTCATCACCCTATCAGTGCAGAAAAGGCAGTCTCCTCTTCCCTCACATTGAGAGGAGAGCTGAGGAGCGACGAGGCTCAGAACCACTCCCCAACATTCAACAGTTGACACCAGCCATCCACCTGGAGGAGCATTTCTCTGGGAATCATCACCACATGGAGGGCCATGGACACCACCTCCATCTATCCAGCTGCAACGAATGTCTGGAACTGGAGAACAGCACAATCCTCTCGGTGAAGTACGCCTCAGTCGAGAACATTCCGGACCTCCCTGACGATAACTCAGTTGGAGTGGACAGTGTGGACGAGTGTCTGGATGAACTGGATCACGATTCTAAAGGGTTTTCTGGTCAGAGCAGTGGTTTGGAGTGTAAGAGCAGATTGCCAAACGTTCTAGTGTACGCAGGCAGTTCCCAGGAACGTTTCCAGGCAGTTCATCAACTTTTATTAGAGTGTATAAATGTGGAAAACAACATCATATATCCCCTCCAGCCACAACAGGCGCTAAGTGACCCTTGGCTGGAAACCACCAGGCTCCTGGTTCTGGCAGAAGAGGAACCTCTAACCCCAGACCTTCAGACTCGTTTCCTTAACTACCTAAACCAGGGAGGGAAGGTCTTGGGCCTGGGCTCCAGCCTGTGTCCAGCAGGTCTGCGGTTGCAAGTCAGGGAGGGTACACAAATGAAGCTGCAAAGGCTGAACTTCACCAAGGAGGACAGCACAGAGCTGGAGCTGAGTGTGGTGACCAGTGGAAGGGTGTACATCAGGGATCCTCAGGGAGGGGGAGAAGTGGAGCTCTGGGGGGAGCTGAAGGGTGACAGACCTAATCAGAGGGACATGGTTGTCGTCAGGGTAACCCACGGAGAGGATGGAGGGGAAGCTGTCCTTTGTCAGGTAAACACAGGACTTCGTGAAAACAATGGATTCCAGTATTTTATGGGTATAATGTTTTCATTAAATGAAAATTAGGAGATATATTTTTGATATGCAACTCAGTGGTTACTTGATTATGTGTTTATACATGGCATGCCTTAAAACAAAGCCCCCATCTAAATGTATCAAAACACATGGGGGGTAAGAATCTCGCATTAGAAAAGTGCAGTGCTGAAGTTGTGCAAAAAATGAAGTCATATGACTACTTGAATACAGTTGTGCTCAGTAGTGGAGAGATCAGGCATTTCTCATTGAATTCTTTACAAAAGTAGGTCAAAACAGAGTGACACAATCATTAAATAAAACACGGCAGTAAAAAAACAAAACAAAAATGAAATCTTTCCTGTCCAACACCATGCGTTGTCCCCTTCAGCATCATAGTGTGCTTTCTTTTGTTATAGTTGTCATTCAGAACCTTGTTCTCTCATTTTTAATAGCTGCACATTTGCTTTACATATTCTCTGGTCATCTTGCGTAAACAGTATGTTCTGAGATCTCCCCAAAGTGTCTTATTGATATTGAGATGAGGAGGCCGTTATGGCAACTCCAGAACCTCACCTCTTTCTTCTGGAACCACTGGGGCATCAACTTGGCCATGTGCTTTTACTAAATAGCCATTTCCCCACCATGGAGACAGGCCGAGCTGAGGCTCAAAAGTACTAATCGCCCCGGTCCTCATTCAGGATTTCCACTGTTGAGCTGATAGCCCTGCTCTGCTGCCCTTCCGATCTGCCTATAGTGTTGCGTTGTGATAATCTCCTGTGTTCACAAATGACCACACACTACTTTTGAATGAATGAATAAATGGTACTGAACCAACCCATCCACTTAATAGTTTAGCTGAGCTCAGTTGTGAACGATACACGGAGCAGAGACTGCACAAGACTGAATGAAAGTGATTGTTTCCCTGCAAACAAGTTATTTTGGTGAATTAGTATCCACATGTCCTCTCAGTCTCACGTCAAATGTAGATGGTTGGATGAGATTATAGCCTATTTATGTTTCTGCAGTGAACTGAAATAGTAGCTGTGCGCCCTGTGCTGTAACCTCCATCGTAGTCTGACATGACTCCAGTTTGGTTGATGTGGGCCGCAAAATAAAAAAAAAAAAAAATTGTTGATGTTGTTCCTTCTGTGTATTCCCTGCTGCTATTACTTCATCATTTTCAAGCTGAACAGAAAGATAGATTTCTGTAATGACAGTAAAAGTGGCTGATGCTCAACATTTATCAGCTGGAACCTGCATAGAATCTGCTTAAAATAGCCCTCGTGGCCAAATGGATCCCTGGTGTAGGCTACATGTGCATAAATCATAAATCTAGCTTTAGTATCTATCAAGCTCAGTGTTAAGTTAAACTGACAATTTATTTCATTTTATCTTTTTTAACAAGGTCAAAAGTTCCAGGGTATGTAAACTTTTGCTCCGGACAATTTGGGCGATTTTACCTATCATTCTGAATTAAAAAGGTGCCAAATAACTATGCTATATAAATGCTTTCACATGATCACTATTCTCAAATAAAAGGGAAACTTTTTGTGTGATCGGTCATATTCCCAAATAAAAGTCAACGTTTCACACTTTCTGTGAGGGTCTGATGCAAACTTTTGAGCACAGCTGCACTAAATATGCATCAGTAGATCTTTTTGTTTGATGACATTCAATGATGACCGTGTCAAGCTTTATGGGGCTTTTATTGTGAAAGAGTGGTTCAGGAAGCGCACTACATCATTTTTACATATGTACTTAGCACTGCACCAGAGTCCAGACCTAACGTCACAGAGAATTAGAATTTTTCTGAAGAAAACTTTGCACAGCCGTCAGTATAAGATCTTAGATAGAAATACACGGTAAACAAACTCTGAGTAGAAATAAATGTTTGGAGGCTGCATAAGCTTATTGAAACAATACCATGGCGACTGTAATTGGAGATTGGTTCAACAGAGTAGTGAGGTTTGCCACTAATGTTTTTGTCTTGCGTTGGTTCCCCCTCCCCCAGGAAATTCTGAACTCTGAGATGATGAACCTCTAAATTTTGGGTTTCATCAACTTTGAACCATCATCTATGAAGTTCAGATGACCATTGATGAAAGTTAGATGAAGATCTGAATTAGATAAAGATATAAGCTCTGAATTCTTACAGAATATTCTATATATGTGAACTCTTACACCCTTACAGTGACCTGTTCTTGAATGTTCAGAAATGTTAGTAGGTAAATCTGTGATGTGTGATGGGCTCATGTAAATGCATGTTTCTGCAGGTCCATTTTGACATCTCGCCACACTGCCAGAATGTGGATCCAGAGAGTTTTGTTGCTCTTAAGGTCAGCAATGCACTACGATATGAGGTCTTGACGGAGATCCTCACCTCTCTGGGTCTCAACTGTGAACCCGACCAAAGTCCAGCCCCTAGCCCAGTCCACCTGCTCGCCACCTCGCAGGTAAGACCCACAGCGCTCAAGTGTCCCGCATGTCTCAGCTCTCTGAGAAGAGAGCAAGCTTTGGGAAGAACGTTCTTGTTCAGATATTGACTAGTGTTGCTGAACGCGTGGTCATCCCACCACCCCCTCACCCCTCCAAGTGCAAACAGTTCATCCATCATGCAGATTTTCTGCACATATGGAAACTATCCGGCTTGGTAAATGTATGCAAAAATATGAGCAAGTCAGCTGTAAACATGCTCCAGCACCGAGGTCTTTGATCAGGCTTTAAACAGATGTACACGAAGCATCAGCTTCTTTCTTTGTCAGAACCACCTGTTCACTGAACTTAATCTGGATTCAGTTAACTGACTGCAATAAATAACGACAAATTATCATATTAGTCGCGATTCCCAAAAACAATCATCAATCACATGATATAAGACACATCAAAGTGTCTCTACAGGAAATGACATCATGTCCTTTGTAATTTCTGTGTGTATTGATAATAGTATGGAACAGTATTTACATTCTCTACCTTATTCTTCTGTATTTTGATACAACTAACTTTTCAATAAATTCATCCTTCTTTTTTTTTTTAATTTTACACATATTCTTCCATTTATTCAACAGCTTGGTGACCTCACAACCTTATCTGGTCTGCAAGTTTAGTTTTGTCAACAGAACACATGCCAGAAATGACTTGAAACCTCAAGTGAAACGCGATTCGATTGATTGAAAATGGGTTAGGGCAAGAAATGAGTAGTTTGTGTGCTGATTTGTTTCCATGTTGCTACTACTTGCTGAAAGAGCAGACAGATTTCTGAAAGACGCACATCTAACTGATAAGCCAGAGTTCTAAGGCTCAGAACAAAGACCATCATTTCAATCAGACAAGACTAAAGAGTTGTGATAATATGAAATATGTTTGATTTTGTTGTAACACAAAGATGCAGAAAAGAAAAGAAAATCTGCCATTTTATAATTTTATAAAGAGGGGAATGGCCAAAAAATTAAAATTGGTGAACCACTGCATTAAGGTAAAGTTTATGTCAACTGGATTCCTGCAAAGACTTTGAAAAGAATGGAATTAGTACTGCGAAAAAAACAAAGCATGTTCCAAGACTGTTGCTACTACATCACTGCACTGTTTAATTAACTGTTAATCCTCAAAGATCTTTAATTGGACCTACATTAAACTCATCAACTTTCTGCTGCTCCAAGATGACTTGTTATACTAATGGTGCTGAACTAAAGACCTGAATTGATATTGATTTTATTGAAAAACAATCACACTACAAACAAGATGGTCTTCTCTTCATATATAACTTTTATCTCACAAAAGTTGAGGCTTAAATCTCATCAATGTTTTCCAAATCTCATAAACTTAAGTTTTATTCACAATAGATCATTGACAGCCTGTCAAAATGTTTAAACTGGGGACCCCTACTATGTGCCCAGATACAACCCAGCGGTGGGGAGTGGCTGCTAATGTTTTTGTGGTAGCAGTTATCATTCTAAACATACTGTTTTATTAATATGTAGTATTGAGTAAAGAAATAATTGTGGAATGGTGAAGTAGTTGGATATTTCTTTTTGTGGAATATTTCACTCCTGTCTGTCATTGTCTCCTGATCTTCAACATTTAGCCTCTCCAACATTTATCATCTCTCCATTTGTCGTTCACCATTTATTTTAGGGTCAATAAAATTTTATCATTATAGACAAAGTGGTGCATGTAAATCATAGAAATTATGACATGTCACCTGGAAGTCTCCCTGTTGCTCTTATCTGTGAGGAAGCATTTGTGTAGTCTGGAAACAGCATCTTTGAATACAGACACACCAGCTGATCAGCTGGTGATCTGAACGGGACACTTTTTGCTGGAAAGGCCCTGATTGGTATCAGCAAATATTGGTTGATGAAATCCTCTGAAACTGGCTAATATTTATGTTTTCAGTAGCAACATATACATGGTCTTGATATTTTTTATTTAACTGATTTATGTATTTATGTGGAGTGATGGCTTGTGGCAGTAAATGTTTCAGTTTAGAAGCTCAGAATTCCTATTTTTTTTCGTTCCCGTCAGTAAGAACATCTTGACGCAGTAACTGGGAAGCATGTTGAGGTTTTTACACAGTTTTTACACAGTCTTCAAGGCTTAAAAAAAAAAATAAAATTCAAGTAGCAACAGCCAAAACATCACTCTGCTGAGCATGCTCAATACTCCGAAGCTAACAAAGGCTAAGAAGCTAAAAACAAAACTAACAGACACACAGCCTGTAGCCTCTTTTATAAGTTGGCAGCTATGCTGTTATCTTTCACTGTTGAGTAAGATAACTTTTCCAACTGATTACAATAAAAATAAAGAAAATCCAAATATGCCAAAATTGGTTTCAGCAGGTCAACCTTTTAAGAAAATCAGAATCAGCAATTTGTAATTTGAATTTGTAGTAGGTCCATCCAAATAGCCCAATAAATCTTCCAGGTCTGTTGAATCTTTATAACGTTAATGATAATAGTTGCAAGTACCTTTAGAAATCCTAATTTTACTGAAAGAATTACCTTTTTGTTGTTTGATAAATTCATGCACACAGGGATTCTTGGATTTTATTTAAGAAATATTAAGGAACAGCCACTAGAGGGAGTTCATGTTTCAGTCTCCAGGTTGAAACATGAGGAACTGTCAACAGGCAAAAGAGCCTGGTTTAATTCCCAGTATATGAAGGTTCTGTTTATTTCCAGTAAAGCGCTCATATTCTTCTGATGAAGATCATAAGTTCTCAGTCTCATGTGCCATCATGTGACTCTGAGTTTGACGAGTAACATTTCTCAGTTGAAATGAGCGGAAGGATGGACAAAATAATTCTACAGATCTATTCAGATAAGTCTAGACTAATTGCCGATATCTTATCTTGGTTTCTGTGTTCTTCGCAGAAGGCAAAGACCAGATTCCTGAAGTGGTTACAGACGCGTACAGACCAAAATGCAGCCTTTACATTCCCCAAGGCCTCCTTTAGGATGGTGACCACATCTGATCTCCAGGATGGTCCTTTACCTGCAGATGGCTCCTTGGCCCTGGTCACCGATTCTACAGAGTCCCATGACTGGACCCAGTTTAGTATGGAAACTTACCGTAAAAACCTGAGGACCAGCCATCTGGGAAACACTGTTCTGTACGCTGAGGTCACCACCTCCACCATGGACCTGCTGGATGGGTAAGAAAACCTGCTCTGAGTCTGGTCAGGGTTGCAAACTAAGGCTGAGGGCAGTAGATGAGTATTCTAATGATAGCTGATATATGGCTTTTGGTCCCAAGATGAAGATTTTCTGAACACAGGATGCTTCACCTCCCAAAGCGACATTAACCTTCTGATAGTCTGTGATATCAGTGAGAGGAGTTTGCCGCAACAGTATAAAAAGCATTACATTCCATGTCAAATGAAAGTTTATTTCTGAAGTTGACCAAGAAATACCAACACACCCCTGGCAAGAAACATAAACTCCTTGGAGGAGGATCATTTGGTTCCTTTATTTTGTAGGAAAAGAATAACCACCCATACCACAAAACTGTTTGATATGACATGGTCAGTGACTCACAAAAACTTTTTACATACACATTTCTAAGTTGGCCTGGTTGCCATTGGAATTAAGTCCTGGTGAAGCATAGTCTGCATCGATCTGTCCCGCGAACATGTTGTTCATTATCATTCATTTAAACAAACAGTATATCTCCCTTTGTCATGGTGGTAAACTTACTTTGGACCACAGTAAATTGTTGCCTCATTGGCCTGCTGTCCATCTGCTTTGTGGTGGTTTTAATCCCATTTATCTGGCTTGTTACCAACTTGCTGCTGCATGATTGCGCGAGTGACTGCTTGCTACATTTTGTCATTGAACTGATTTTTTTGTTGTTTAGTTTGTGGAGGTCAGAGTTAAAACCCTGTCTGAAAAACCTGGACTGGAATTTAAACTTTCTTTTCCGTTTGTGAAACTGTTAAGGCTGTGGGGTTTTGTTTATCAATGATTGAGTGAAAACTGAAATTCTAATAAAGTAATGTCAACAAAGGTATCATTCAGGAATTGGTATCGGAAGTAAGGTGTTATTTTTGATATCAATATTGAGGGTTTTTTTTTTGTTTTTGTTTTTTTTTAAATACCAGGCCCTCGTTAATGGGACAAACTAATGAAATAGGAATGATTATGGCCTATTTGGTCTTTATTCACAGCTCAGAAGTCAAGTTCATCAAAGGTGTTTAGTACTAATGTGATGACAGTTCGCTTTCTGGCACCACAGACTGTAATGTAGGTGTCTTGTGGGTATATCACATATATGCACAGACACAGTTGAACAAGCAGCTGTTGTTCTGGATTTCTCACCGAAACACCAAGATACTAGATGTTTCACTAAAAAACAAAACATAAAATTTAGAATTGTGTCGAGTATATGTGAGCTTTAACTTGTCAGTGGAACTATTTCACTTTTGTTTCCTGTTCTTCAGATCCTTCAGTTCCTGGGAAAAAGAAATCTCAATAATTGATACTTGTGATGTCCCAACCTGGACTGATTTAAGTGTTGCATTTTAAAATGTTCCATTTATTTATTTAATGCATTTTGTTTAAAAAAAGAGTTTCTTTTTTTAAATTTGTTAATAAAGACATTTCAGCTTCATTTTCAGCTTCAATAAAGAATACGCTTATTTTTCTACTCAAGAATGACATTGCCTTTTAGCTTCTCAGAAGTGTCTTAGCTCTTTTTGTTTTGTTTTATTTCGCTGGGAGTTTTCTGTGTGGATGGGGGATTCTTGAGTTGTGGTCATCTTCTTTTCTTCCTTTTTTTTATTTGAGTTTTGAGTTCTGAGTCATTTCTTCAGAAAATACTCCAGATGTAGTTCAAGTTGAGCTGTAGCTAATAGTTTGGATGTGTACGTTGGCTGTAAACCAAAAGAAAAAAACCAAAACATTTGTCTTGTTTGTTGTTCATGGTCTCTTCTTTTGAGAGTTCTCTGCCAGTTCAGCATTCCAACGGCACTTCTGAATTATAAATGACCATATTGGGCGTCATCAGGTTCCCTAGAAGCCGATGATAACTTGTAGTTCTAAGTTCATCCTCCGCCAGTGTTATCGATGAGTGCGTTCACACATACCGTTAAGGAAGTTCAGACAGGCTGGAACTAATTTATCGCCTGGGTGACCTCAGAGCTGCAGAGGGAAGCTGCTGCTAATAGACGTCTTTGTCTGCATCCACACATGTGAGGGAAAGTGGCTGCTGAACGGGTCAATCAGGCAGCAGGTGGCAGCAATTAAAACTGTCATAAAGTTTGACAAATGGACTGTGGAGCGGTGCTGAGCTGATTGGAACAGACACAGTTGTCATGAAGGTTAGACAGAAACCGAAGCAGGGTGAACAAGCAGACCGGCTGAACCCCAAACCTGCCGCTGCACCCCGGTTAAACCCCTCGTGTTTGAGTTTCCAGATGTCCCATCGGAGCAGCCTTGATTAATGTTATTATTAAGGAATGTCTGTTTTATGTCTTCAAGCATTTGCCCGCAAGTATTCAGGATACTGGATATTTTCAGAGAGAACCCTCCTGCTTCACAAGAATTAACACTTTCAAACATGCGTAGGCGTGATGGACCTCAGAGATGCTGAGCTGATCTTTATTCAAGATATTTCATTTTTTTTCAGCTCATTAACTTCATTTTATTTAATATACATATATTTTTACAATTCAGACCTGCAACAAATTCTGAAAAAAAAGCTAGGATAGTAAAGCTTTCTTTGTAATGTTGCCATTACTACTCACTTAAGAGGGGTTCTGGCTTTGAAGCTACCTTGTGATGAAGAGTTTCAGGTATTATTTTCTCCCATTCTTCCTGTAAACATATCTTAATGTCTACATTTCTTAAAAACAAACAAACAAACAAAAAAAAAAGATTTGGACTGATTTTAGCAGGGAGAGAACAGGAAAGACATGCAGCAAAGGTTTGCAGGCTGGAGTCAAACCTCTGACCGCTGCAATAGGACTGTATGTGGGTTAACTGCCCTAAGTTACTTGTTCAGGCAGAACATGCCTAAGAGAACCAGTCCCCCCTTTCCCTGAGCACCTCTTCTGGTTCCTCCAGGGAATACCATGGCGTTCCCAAGCCAGCCTGAGAGATATAATCCCTCCGGTATGTTCTGGGTCTACTTTGAGGCCTCCTGGTTGGACATGCCCAAAACATTTCCTGGGGGAGGCATCCAGACCAGATGAACCACCTCAACTGGCTACTCTTCATGTGGAGCAGCAGCGACTCTCTCCTGAGTCTCTCCTGAATAACTGAACCTCTCTCCCTGGCTGTAGGGGAGAGTCAAGCCATGCTATGCAGAAAACTCATTTCAGCCGCTTCATCTAACATCAGCACACGTTTTCACTGAATAATGGTTCATCTCAGATGCCTCTGAGTCCAGAGATATCACTGCATTAGTTCAACATAAGGCTCATTTTTCCCCACAATAATGTTTTAAGTGTCATATATGAATGTAGCTCTGTATTGTAGTATTGACAAAGCTTTCCACAATAATGCTTGGCCATGTGCTCATATCGGCTGTTGATGAATGATCTGCTTAATGCAGTGTTGTCTGAGGGGTCATAGATCACAGGTGTCCAGCTTAGACTTGCTTCCTTGTTCTTTACACACTAAAATCCCACCAGATTCCTTGAATAGTTTGATATTTTGCACTGTAGAAAAGGAAATATGCAAATCCCTTCCAATCTTTCTTTGAGAAACAATATTTTAAGCATTTTATTTTTCATACTCTATCTATCTTTGCTTCCCAAACCATCATTACAATCACCTTTTTCCACTTTTTGCCTGTTTGAAGGACTTTTTTTCTTTCATCTCCGTACCAGTACTTTATAGTTGCATACTAACTTCTTTAAGAATTCATTGCAGGTCTAAAATGTTATATTTACAAAAGATATGAAGTGGAGAAGGAAAAACATGACATATCTCATTTTTTCTAATTATTACTCGCATTTTCCACATTGTCTTAACCATTTCTGAATATCAGATGTACTGGCTGTGTGTGTGTGTGGTTCCAGCAGATCACACATTAAACCGCATGTCAAACGAGTATGACATGATGGCTCTGATGTTGCATCCGTTTTCAGTTTTTGAGTTTTTGAGCCTGGGACATACTTGCAGACAGAGCGCGTAACACCGGCGGTCTCCGTTTGGCAGTCAGTAATACAACTGTATGAAAGAAGCAAGATGGAATAAGTTATTCTTTTCTTTTTCGTTGTGGTCACAGCCAGAAAAAACACCACCGTCATCACTTGGAGATGTTATAAACCATAAAACCAGTGTCGTAGTTTGTTTGTGTCCTTTAACTGATATGAGAAATTGATGAGAAACACACAGCATTTTTCATATGAACTTTGCAACATTTGGCGAAGTGTTGCGTTACTGTGCTTTCACACCAAGAGCAACTAAAGCTGTAAAATTGCTTTTGTATCTCATAAAAAATAGCTGCTAAAAAACTCTGGTAGCTTTTGTCGCTCAAGTCACTCATGACGTGACATTTGATTTTGCTGATCCTTTTAAAGGGTCCGTATGCTTTTACAGTCAACAGAGCTTGTAGCGGAGCCACTTTTTCTTGATGGCTGCCTCGTGGTTTGACAGCAAGTTGTAGCCGACTGTGTCATTCACCAGAAAACCCTCTCCTACTGAAATATGATGGTCTGGACATAATCGATTACATTACACCCCTAAACAAAATCACATCAAGTTGTAGCCTAGTTAAATAAATCATTTTCACTCATTTGCATCTGCAGATCTCCAATCATTCATCTCACACTCTCAAACTTATTGACAAGACGAGGGATAAAAGGGGAAGAGATGTTGTTGCTGTTGGCGCTTGCGCTTCTGTACCTGCGAAGACGTCGGAGGAGGATTTGGGTACATGTGATCCACCAGGACCATCTTCAGCACGGTGAATTTCATCGGCTGGTGCAAGAGCTGTGATAGGATGAGGGCCAGTTCCAGTGATACTACAGGCTAGACAGGGAACAGTTTGACAGCTTGTCTGCAGCATACCAACTATCGTCGACCAATTTCTTACATTCATAAAACTCTCTTGGGCTCTGAGGGAAAAATTTTTTTGGACTCATGCTGAACACATAAAGGCCTCCAAGTTACAACTGTTAAACTGTTCACATGACATAAAATATTGCACGTACCACTCACAATCAACAATAAAACCATACACACTGCTAGCTGTCATGATTGATTGGTGACTTAGGAGTACCTCCCTCATTTGATGACAGTTAGATTTAAAGTCTGTCTTACAATATCTCCCTGCCAAGACAGACAGCATCTGAGAGCAGTCAGGTAGAAAACATACAAAGTAAACATGTAAGTTATTCCTTATATGCCACAAAGCTTTCAAATCTGCAAACGAGACCTGAAGTTAAATGACATGCAAGAAGCAGATCCTACTTATTAATTCTTCAAGAATTGTTTACAAGGCTAACAATGATCAATCATCTGCAGTACTTGGCAGCCAGATGTTGCTGCATCTAGAGTATTTAAAATGTGTTTAAATTCATGTAGTGAGACCATATCCTGGAGGTTTGGGGCTGATTCCAAATGTAGGGATTAACATATCTAAATGCTTTTCTCCATCTCAGTTCAGACTTCAGGTACAGTTTTTTTTGTTTTGTTTTCTTAAATCCTTCTCTTTTTCTTTTTTAAAAATGCAGTCAATTTACTAGCTCTTAGAAGAGTTTGTATTTTACAGGAAGTTTTTCCAGGGAGCAAAATGATGAGATTCATTATTTAACATGGATTACTACAAAAAAAGGTCTGAGGAAGAGTTTATCTTACTACACCTCTTATCTGTCATTTACATGTTGTCATCACTTTTTGTAACATTAGTAAAATATGAGATGTGCAATAATGTCCCGCCGGTATACTTCCTGCTCCAAATGCAAATGAACAAAACATTTTAGCTTACAAACAGCCAAGCTGCAGTCCTCATCTTATAAAAACAGAGAATTCTTCTGCTGCGGTTAAATCAGATCTGCAGGTTTCTGTTGTCTGTTCATCTGCTGTGTGTTCTCTGTCTGCAGCAGATTTAAGCATTCACAGCTTCTCAGAGTCAGAAGAACTGGTAATTTCAGTGTTTCCGGGGACATTCTCTTGTTTCTGTTTTGTTAATCCAGAAAGTAAACAATAGAACAGATGAGTTTCAGAGCAGACATTTATTACAAAACACAATGACGGCTGTTCATCTCTGTGGGGAACAGATGAAGCTTTGAAACTGGAGTGAAAGCTCCAGAGTTTCTTCAGTTCAGCTCTGATAAAAACCAAAGTCTGTTTGCTTAGAGTATTAGTGCTTTGTTTGGTGGTGGATTACCAACAACAGCCTCAGTTCTCACACAAATGCTGAGGATTCTGCTGGTTTCCTGGTGGGGGTGCTGCTGAGCACAGCTTTTGACTGCAGCTGTAGTCCTCCTTGCTGAGTCTCCTCAGGTCACATATATTTTGAAGGTAATGTGTAAGTTTGCTGATTCTTATAGTTTTGTTCAGTGGGGGCAGCAACAGCAGCGAGGCTCAGACCTCCCTCTCTCCAGCCAGGAGATCGAACTGTTGTCAAACCAGCTGAGAGATGTAATCTCTCCAGCATGTCCTCGGTCTGCCTCGGGCCCTCCTCCGGGTTGGACATAACCGAAACACCTCCTCAGGGAGGCGTCCAAGAGTCATCCTTACCAGATGTGTGAAGGAGGTTGCTGCTTTAGATGATTGGTTCCAGAGACCAAACTGTATGTTGAGGTGAGCTCAACTATATCTAGCCGGTGCATCTCGACCTCTCACATTAGTTCAGGCTCCTTCCCCATCAGAGAGGTGACACACCACGTCCCATGAGAAAATTTCTCAAACCAAGGGTCAACATGTCGAGGCCCACGCCTTGCACCTGACCCATACTTCCGCTCCTCTAGGTGGTGAGCACACAGGAGGACGAATCTATGTGGATCGTCTGGGGTAATCCCATCCGGACCTCACTGGTAACCCGGCCACCAAGAACTCGCCAGTGGGACTGCCATGCAGGCCTAGCTCCACGATGTGCATATGAGTACACTGAATCGCTTTTACTCTGGCCTGTGCCCCTAGACTAGTTTGCCTTAGGAGACCCAACCAGGGGCAACTGCCTCGGTCACCATAGCTCCTGAGGTCATCAAGTACGCAAACATGGAGAGGTTGTTTTAATCTTATTTTGCATATGCGTGTGTGTGTCTACTTGTGTGTGTGTGTGTGTGTGTGTATATATACATAGTGTGTGCGTCTATGTATGTGCATTGTTAAGTGTGTGTAGGTGTGAAAAGTTAACGGTGTGGAAGTGTTTATTGTATTAGAATCTGGAATCAGAGTACTGCTGTACTGAGCATAATGACGGTCTTCCTGTTGGGTGAACCCGATCTTTCTGCCTGGAGGGACACTAACACGCACAAAGACACACAAACCCAGTCTTTACTGATGGTTTTCTTTTGTTTTCTTTTGTTTAATCCATCAAACATGGTTCTGCATGAACGTCGAGAAGCAGCTCTGCTGAGAGCTGTTTGCCTGATTGTTGTCTCTTCTGCTTGCAGTTGAACACATTCTGTTTTCTGAACATGTGGAACCTTTTTTTTTTTGTACTCATTCATTAATAAAACATTACCCATTACTGTGTAACCATAGTTTGTAGACAGAGTCTGATATTTTTATGTTATCAGTCATGTTTTGTAGCCTGGCCTTTCAGAGAGGCCCTCAGTGAAAACCTTTCCAGTTGTTGTTCAGACCTCCTGGCAATCAGAGCTTGTTTTGACAAGCAATCCCATATCCAAGCTGACAGAGTTTGGAAACGGGAACTTGTTTCCTGTGAAACGTACAAGTAGTAGGATGGCTTTGGTGCTCAGAAAAACGGATTCTGCAGAACTGTGGCAACAGGTCGGACCACAGAAATCAAATTGCCCCTGTTGACCCTGAATGCTCCACCTGCAATTAGAAAAGATTGTAAGCAGATGCCTAAACATCCTGGTTTCTCATTCTGAGGAACATGTGGTGCCGTGTTTGACTTATGGAAGGAATGCTGGTCTCCAGAAACCCAATCCTGAGTCAGAACCTTCAACACCTTCGCGTTTTCATTGTCGACTTACAGCGCTTATTAGAACTGGGGTTTAATGGTTGGAATTCATAAACCTCTTCCTGGTGTTTACCGGTCAGAATAAAACAAAATTTGCATCTGCCATCCCTTAAATGCACTACAAGACACAAAACCAACTCAAGAGAAAGTTGGGATGAATTAAAAACCAAACAAAAAAAAGTCCAACTCCCTGAACTTATTTCCATAGAGTGGACCAGAGACAATTTGTGTGTGTGTGTTTTTCTCCTCAGTCATTTCATGTGTTAATATTCATGTATTTGTTTCACTCGGCCCTTGATTTAGATTTTTTCAGACATTTTGATGTAGAATTGCTGCTGTGTAACTGTCTTGAATGTTATTCTGTTGTGAATAATGTTTTTCATTGTGTAACATTAAATTGACTTTCACCACATTGCAGTGGCAATTGCCTCTCTAAAACCGTTGCTGATGTTTTTCCTGCTTGGCATTTTGTGAACATGCACCTGAATGATCCAGACTAGCAAAAAGCCTTTATACAGGTCTGCACACCTGTTGATGTTCATTTCATCAAGGTCTGATGATTGGAATCAGTAATGGGGTACTTAGTGTTGCCCTTATTCTTTTTGTTTATGAAACAATTGCACAGTCTCAGTATTTGGCAAATGTAAGCTCAGACAAACAACAAAATACATATTCTGAGCCCTACTATGATCTGATTATTATCTTTTTGCAGACATAAAAATATCAAAGGTTTAGTAAAGTACTGACTCATACATATCCCAGTAGAATTAAAGTAAATCTAATATATACAAATCTCATTTCCAAAAGTAAATCTGTTTCTTTTTACCTGCATAATTTCTATTTATGTCCAAAGATCAGAGACTGCAGAACCTCAATAAAAACCCATTATTATTTACTAAAGCAGCTTTGTTGAATCTGTAGCTGAATGGGTGTCTGCGTTTGGTTGAAGGTCATCCATCAGCCGTCCCTTATTGATCACTTCCAATAGTGTCATTTCTAAATGATCATTTCTGCCGTTTCCCAGGAAAAAGGATTATGTCAATTAATCACATTTCCAGATTAGTTTCTCCTCTCTGATTAATCAGCCCTGCAATGCTGATGGGTGATCAATGCAAACAAGTTTATGCACAGAAAATCCTGTTTCGAAGCCAGGCATCGATGGCACTAATAATCTTTTTATCCTGAAAGTGAGAGGGTTTTTTGGAGGAGGGGAAATGGCTCTCAGAGAAATTATACCTTAACTTTGAATTAATCAATTTGTGTGTTCGCAAATGTGTTCACTCCAATCTGTGGTGGATTAGCAGCTTCACAGATGTCTGCTTCTGTGGGAGGACTGGTGGACCTGGTGTCATTATCTGGTCTGTCTGAGGGGAACCAGTACGGTTATTGTTTGTTTGTTCTTGTTCTGCTCCAGTTTAGCAGAACAAGACTTTGTAATTGTACTGGTTTATGCTGCTGGAGTGCAGGGTTTAGAGGTGAATCAGTGTTCTGGGATGTTAGAGCTCTTCAACATTTTCTCTGGTCTTCTACATCGGTGGCGATCCTGAATGTATAGTTGGGTCTTGTGTGAATGTAATCATGCATATTCATCTCTGTAGGGAGGAAAGCACAGAGATGCTGGCGGTTTGCTCTTTAAAGGATGGAGAATCTAATTGTCTTGTTTACTATTAATTTATATACTGCAGAAACATCCATGTTTGTACAGTTTGGCTGGACAGACCATTTCAGCTGGTGATGTGGAGCTGGAGATCATGGCTATCACCAGGGCCAGAGCTATGATATGTTACTCTTGTGGAAGAATCAGAATCAAGTTTTTAGATTGGCTCCCAGTCTGAGGGTTCACGGACACAGCTAGACTGCATGCTAAAGCTACACACAGGAAATTACACCAAATAGGAGTTGTTTTTTTGGAAGTGAACCAAGAAAAGATGAATGATGAAGCTGTTTCTGTGATGAGTGTTGTCGGTTTAATGATGGTTGAATGTGTCTGACTGGATTTTGATCAGGGTTTCTTGTAGATTAACTGACTTTAAAGTCATGCGGTGAGAAGGTGGATTGAGGAGACATTTTCAAGATGGTGTACAGCCTTTACCTGTTTCTTATGAGTGCCCCTGGTACTGGGAACAGACGACACAGAGATCATTCACACAAATTAAGGGGCTATACACAGACTGTCAGCATCA
>JBAMYA010000006.1:5015197-5050408 GCA_037176975.1 Arrhamphus sclerolepis
AGCATTTACATGCTTTACATGTTTAAAAATTATACAGTGTAGATACACACAACAAACACTTAATAATAATAATAATAATAATAATAATAATAATAATAATAATAATAATAATAATAAAATAAATAAAATAGTGTGTGTATGTATAACAACTGTCAAGTATACACACACACACATCACATATGCATGTGCTTACAATTTGTTTCAGTGTGTTCCAATCTACTGCATTAAATTACTTTTCCTGTTTTTCCAGTCTAACATTTTCAAAGCAAGGACCACAACGTTATCTTCCTGACTTGCTGGCCATTTGACGCTCCATAGCTTAAAGAGATCAAGTGTGTGAGACTCACGAGGCCAGCTGCGTGTTGTTGACCAGGTATTCCAGTGGGTAGCTGCAACTGAACTTGTACAGTAGACCCGGCAGGTAGCTGATGACGGTTGGGGGGTCCGGCGTGTCGATAAACCCGGATATGTTCCCTATCTGGACCAGAGAGAGGTTCCCATAAGCGTTGGGCCCTTGAGCGGTGGACACCTGCAATGAACAACATCAGAGGGGGTAAGACTCCTGGTTCAGTGGCACCATCAGTGCTCTCGGGTCTCTGGACTGCACAAACGGTTGAAATAAGTTTGTACCAACTTCAGCAAGGGCTCCCATTGTTTTTCAAGTATTCAGAGCCGCGATTCTTTTTTTTTTTCTTTCTTTTTTAAGACAAAACAACAAAAGAACATCATGTCTAATTCCACCATTCAACGTTCAAAAACAAGTATCCCACAAACTAAATGGTAAATCAAACATTTCAATCAACTTTGTTGTCAAGTGTTTAAAATGAGAAATATTTACAATGGATTAAAAAAAAAAATCCAAGTGTGGTTGTAATTAGTTACTTCCTGTTTCTGTCAGTGCCAACAATTTCCCCATTTTTACCATTAGCTTGTAACCAGCTGTACAAATCTAAATGTTACATGAGAGAGAGAAAAAACTATCAAAACGTCATAGTTATCTATATCTAGAGTCTAGATATAGAGTATGCGTTGATGGACACTGAATTTGAGAAAATATTTAAAGTGCTGGATGACAGCTGATGCCCACATCTGGACTACTAATGACTTTTCTCTGTATGACAATTCAATACAGATGCATACAGATTTGTGCTGCAAGAATGCTGTGAGGGAAGAGCACACCTATGATGTTGGAACAAAACCATATCAGCAAAAAATAAAAAATGAAATGATTATTTCAAATTACCTTAGATTAATAGGTTTGAAGTGCAAAGTCCAGAACTAACCCTACCCCGGCAGCAAATGCAGATATGAATTCTGAGATGTGATGCAATCTCCTGATAATCAATCTCCTGATAATCTATAACACGTAATAATACTTTTGAAATGAACTTGTAAAGAAAGGCAGTAATATTACTTTTGAAACGCAGGAGGATTTTTATCCTTATTAATTAGTTAATTAGGGTTCCTCAGCTGGACTCTTAAGTCATCCAGGTGGAACTCAGATTAGAGTTGCTGCTCCGCCACACTGTGAGGATCCAGTTGAGCTGGTTCGGGTATCTAGGATGTCTCCTGGGCGGATTTCTAGAATGGTGTTTCAGGCCCGTCCAACTGGGAGAAGACCCAGAGACAGACTATGGACATGATGGAGAGATTACGTCTCTTGGCTGGTATGGGGATGCCTCAATATTCTCCCTGAAGAGCTGGAGGATGAGGCTGGGGAAAGGGAGGTCTAGACCTCTCTGCTGACCCCTCTGATTGGATGGAAGAATAGTAGAGTAGAGTAATAAAATAAAGTGATAACATTAGTTTTGAATCATAAAGGAGGAATATAAATATATATATATTTTTAGAACTGTTTCATTGTTTCAATGTTTTCCTTATTTGATTCAGTAAATACACAGGAATTTGTGTAAATAACAAAAAGGTAAATGATGTTTTCTCAAAAGATGCAGGAATTGATTTGCTGTTCTATATCGACCACGACTACTTCAATAACTCCACTCCATCTCAGCCAGCAGTGTACCGTGATTCCTGTTTCTGCTTACCACCAGGGAGTTTCCACAGGACTCCAGCGTGGCCAGGCTGATGCTGAAGATGACGACGGTGGGAAAAGTGTTGTTGTTGATAAATCCTCGACAGTGAGCGTCTCCATGGCGACCGTTGAGGGCCAGGTCAGAATCGGTGTATCCAGAGAAGAGAACCGGACAGAAGTTGACCTTGAGAGTGATGGTCTGCACGCCACAGTACACGCTGATGTCTCGCTCGGCTGAAACACATATGACCACAAAAATAACACAAGCACATCCGGTGCATTTAATAAGTAACATATTTTATTTATGTAGGAGACAGAAACCTGTGCTGAATCCCTCAGATCCTTCATCATCTTAGTCACAAGTCATAAACAGGACATACCCATCATTATCCTTGGATTATAAATAAATACATTACATCCAAAAATAAATTGATACCTCATGTGCACTCAGTAATTCTGAAATTAAAGTTTTGTTTTGTTTTTGTTTTTGTTTTTTTTAATCTCCTTACCAGGGAAGCGGCTATGAAAGTGAGCATCACAGTTGAATCCGTTGAACTGAGCTCCAGCTGAAAGGGTCTTACTCAACAATAAAAGAATTAGAAATATATGGTCCATTTCAGCACCTGGAACACAAATTAATATACATCTACAGTCAACTGGAAATTTTAAAGAACGGGGAAAATTTAATACCCTTTGATAATGTTAGAGAATATGTTAAAAGAAATTCTTTACATATTTCTTGATATTTGAGAAGGATTACAGTAAATCTATCACAGTTCTGACCTTAAAGGAACATTTTCATGATCTCTACCAAGTACAAATGAAAATCAGTCAAATCTCTTATTGAACTGTCTTTTAATACCTGCAACTTTGGTATAGGAGAGATGAGAATTGATGCCAGACAAACTGCTGTTTAAAAAAAAAGAATGTAATTTCATAAACTATAACCCCTTTGTAAATTTCATTCTACTGTGAAAACTTGCGCTCACATAATTGTGAGAAGTCACAGTTAATGACACTTTGTCAGAAGGAAACAGCTAAATTAAAGGAGCAATTAGTTGTAGCAGAGGTCGTTGGTCACCTACTGAAGCCAGAAGACTCACCCTGGTTCCTGGAAGCCAGCGAGTGAGCGGATCTCCATAAGCTCGGAACGGACGATGGAATGGTCTGTACAGCATCCCTACCTGACGACTGGGAACAGGAGCCTGGAGTGAGGGGGGAAAAGGGACCCTACACATAAGAGATTCATTATTAGAACATGTCAACAAAAAACGGCTGTCCGAGGCAAACATGGGAAAGTCCATCAAATCTGAATGTGTTATACAAATCCTTTCACATCCACAGAAACATGAGCAGCTTTTGAAGTTTCCCACTCATATCCTTTTGGCCCAATCTGGCTCTGTCACTGCTCACAAATGGTTTGACGCCGCATGAGGTCCAGAGGCAGTGTGAGGGGAGGGAATTATCTTTTCATCACTCCGGTGGCCCGGAGCTGCTGACGGAGCCGTTCCTTTCTGCCAGGGCCAGGCAGAAAGGAACGGCTCAGGACACGGCCCTTCAGCTCTGGGATCCACACTCTTCATGCTTTGTGTGCAGCAAGTTTCAGTCAGCACAGCAGCAGGTGAGCTGCTCGGTAGGGCTGTGAGCTGCTGCCCACCTCCTGACTGAGCCCCCGACTATGACCCCCCCCCCCAACATCAGTAGCACAAATAAAAGAAAGCAGAGTTCATGGAGACTCAGGGGATTAGATGGTCCTGCACATCATCCATATGGATGGCAGTGAACTGTTTACTGGGCATAGGACAGTGAATCCTGAAGGTGAGAGGGACTTTTGCATGAAGAGAAATATTCCAGTTAATGACCTTCAGCAGTCATGTACAAATATTTGTACCCCCTCTTTTAATTCGGTGTCCAAAAAAAGGAGAAAGATATAATGTATATACAATTTATCCCAATTATTCAACAGCATGTGACTCCACCTTTAGCAGCAACTTTAAGTAGTAGTTTCCTTTTTGACTTTCAGTGATCAGTCTTTCATGTGGCCGTGGAGGAATTCTGGTCCCTTCCTCTTTACAACATTGCTTCAGTGCTGATGTCGTGAAGAGGAGTCATACGCTTCCTGTCTAGAGTGGAGCTCCACTTCCTCAGTCTGCAGCTCGACCTCTTTCCTTCGTTGATGTCCTGTCGTGCTTTGTGTTGCAGCAGATTTGAAGAAGTCTCTGACTGAAGACACTGTTGTCGAATCACTGTGATGTGATGAGGATGCTCAGGGTTGTCCGTGATGTTTTTCCTTTTACGGAACATATTTATAGAAGATATGCAGCATCTTGCAACATACACTAAAGGACCTACGCACACATATATTTATACTACCCTCCAGCAGAGGGCTGTATAGTGACTAAAAGACATGTAACCTTGTTTGGTGAAATGTCTTTCAGTGTATTTCAGCATGTGACCAGTCACTGCAGGCTTGTATTCTGTCAACATCTCTGATGTCATTTGATATAATTTTGCATTATACCGATAAAAACTTTGATGTTGAAGTAAATGTGCCACTTGACTCAAAAAAAGTTCAGACTATATGAACAGTGAAATTTATAAAAGTCAGTAATTCTTTTACCAGTTTTGTGTTTTTGTTTGCAAATAATATGATCTCAAAATAGTTTAGTGTAGTTTCTAGTTTTGTTACTATACATCAGTTTTTACATTTCAAAACTGCAACATATTACAAAACAAATTGGTGCAGGGTATTTATTGCTAGTAAGGAAGAGAAAAACAAAAATAGTTTATTTCAAACGTGTGGTGTCAATGTTTGATTGTAATGGCGGTAAGCCTTGTGATATTTGAGTCCCGAACACTAAAAAAAGAGAAATATAAACTATACAAATCCTGCAGCTTCACTCGCCTGGCCAGTTATACCAATTCACTTCACCAAAATTCTCTCTAGTAAAATGGGTCGGTTCCTCTCCCATTCACAGCCATTTCCACCAGTACCCAAGAACATAATTGGATTTTATGTGATGACTCATGCATGTTTATTTAGTTGCATGCAGAGGCAGTTTTTTGTGTGTATCTCTTGGTACCGCTGCCTGGAAATCAAAGTCCAATAAAGAGATAGAAAACTAATTCTTTGTAATGAAGAGGAAAATCCTTAGGATGGCTGGACCCCTAAAAAGTAGATGGAAATTAGAAGTGCAGCAGAGACATGGCTGTCATAACTGAAATCTGCACCAACCTCCTTCAATCTATTGCGGTATTGCGTGTGAGCCTGTGATGTTACATCCAGAGAACCATCAGGTAACCCTAGATGGATGGATGTGCTCAAAAAAAGTTCAGTATCCAGGCTACATAGACACTCCTTAATAATGAAATGTCCAATGATCACGCCATCTCTTTTAAACAAGCACTGGAATCACTCATCCTTTCCTTTTGCCCCTCTGTCTCAGCCTTAATCTCTCCAGGATAGGGTTAAAACATGCAATTGCAATTGCAGACACACAGAAAAGAACGTTTTTTTGTGTTTGAAAAAAAAAATCTGCTAATGAAGGCAAAAATGTCAGCAGGTCAAATGCATCAGCGACCTCAGTTCCAGTGAAACTAAATCACTTCACAAAAGTACCAGAAAAGTCAGCCTGAAATGATCTCTCTTGCAGAAAAAAAAAAGATCTGAGGATCCTTTATCTGGAGTCAGATCAGTCCAGACAAGGTGCCTTCACACTGAGTTACTTTTAGAGGTTTGATTGGCACACAAGTAAATTTGAGTCTTTGAGAAAAATGAAAAGGCAAGTCTCTTGGCTTTTGTTGTCTAAAATGTCATAATTGGCATAGATACAAGCAGTCAAGTCTTTGCATCATTCTCAGAGTCCCCCAGGGAGTATCCCTGTACAAGCTTTTCCTCTCTAGTGTCACAGCCATTATATACCCTCTAAATACATTCTTCAGAGGGGGGTGTATCCTCATTCTCAGCAATATAGCTGTTCTATGACAAGAAAAGGCATTTTGACAACAGTAAGTCAATTTATAACATAATAATATGTCAATTATGTTCTAATATGGTTGCATTTATATAGTTTAAAGTAATCTACAGCCATAAATCAGATAAACAAAGATGCAGAATAATGCAAAAATGCAAAAATCAATGTAGAGAACAAAAGATAAAAAACATTCTTGCAATTTATTTGACTTTTATTTCTTAGGGGACAAAATTAACCAAAGATATTTCAGGGTTTTATTTTAGTCAGCTTCATTTCAATTGTTAATAGACAGTGGTAAGACAAATACTCATTAAAGGTTGTAAACAAAACAAAAAAAAAACAAGTGAATCTGGGTGTTAACAGCTGGTTGAGCGTCCTCTGACAGCAACGATTTCAGCGCTTTCAGTATTTCTGGATCAGAGCTGTGCAAAGTTTAGGATGAGTTCTGAAGCATGGATGGATGGATGGATGGATGGATGGATGGAGTAATTATTTTTTCCCACTTCCAGATTGAAGTTCAAACAGGAAGCGTGTATTGCTGCAGTTCCTCAACTGACCACTGGCTGAAAGTGGCACCACTTACTTCAAAATTACTCCCAAATTGATTTTGTTCTCTTAGTTAGATTTGACAGGGTTCAAAAGCTCTCTGTACGAACCTGAGATACACACACACACACACACACACACACACACACACACACACACACACACACACACACACACACACACACACACACACATACACACACACACACACACACACACTGCTGACACGCAGCAGCCATGAAGAAGGCTGTATTACTGTAACTGCTTTAGATCGATCATATTTTACAGAGAATTAGTGCAGAAAACCAGTTAATTCCAAGGGTTCACATACTTTTTCTTATCACTGCATCTCAGTTAAACAGGCGCGTCAGTTGCTGTGCATGTAACAGGTGCTAGAAAGTCTTCCAGAATTAAAAGACTGTGATAATCTGAAGAAGTCCCGTGATTTTTGCTCTCTACTACCTCTGCAGCCCCTCCCTCCTACAGCAGCACTAAATCCATTTGTAGTTTAGTTTTCACACAGCCAGGAGCTCCAGAGAGGTGAGCTGATTACTTTTTTAACTTTACACCAGGATTTGTTTTTTGTTTTTTTTAAAAAACAAAACAGAACAAAAGCCTGCTACTCTTTCCTCTATGTGCTATAATGTTGCTGTGGTTGTTCAGAGTAGAACTGGACTGTCAGGACAGTTTGGATAAACTGTTTAGATATAAATTTAGAAACCAAAACTTTACATCGACTGTCTGAAAAGACACTTTTCTCTCACAGCCTGCCGTCAAAACAGACTAAACCTTTTTCTGTTTTAAGACAGTCAGCATTATCAAAATTATTTCTGTTTGCTAAATGCCAGCTATGGGGTGGAGGAGGGTTTCTTCCACATCCTTCTCACAATAGTTTGCTGGAATTTTGGTCCATTCCTCCTGATGGAACTTGTGAAACTGAGTCAGATTTGGAAACTCCCTTTGCTCACACAAGAATTGATATCAAGGCTTCATGATGGCCACTCCAAAAACATTGACTTTGTTGTCCTGAAGCCTCTTTGTGTCTGATGAGAATGCTTAGGGTCATCGTCCATTTGGAAGCTTAAAAATATTGGTGCCTGAATATTAGACCTCACCAGTGTTTTCCCCAGCTGGATCCTCCTGAGGTGTGGTGACCCCTGCAGCTGGGGGACCTGTGTGGTGCAGCTCAGCTCTGGGCCCTTCCCTGTGGATTTGATGCATCCTCCTGCCTTGCATCCTGGGGACGTGTGCCTTCCCCTCTGTGGGGTAGCAATGTGGTTGTGGGGGCTGGGGATAACCTTCCTCTACCCTTGTACCATACCTGGTACGAGGTGGCGGTGATGCTGGTGTGCTCTGCATGTGCTGGATGTGGAAGTGTACAGAAGAAAACTAACATTTTTACAAGATTAAATTGCATATATATCCAACTAATAGAGGATTTTTGCCAGGTTTGAGCACCAACCATGAATATATATGCAGACAGTTGTAAGAAAGGAATATCCAAGCTTTAACTTCCTGGCTGATGTCTTAGGATGTTGCTTCAATATTTCTACATAATGTTCTTTCCTCATAATGCTATCTGTTCTGTGCATCAGTCCCCTTCTGCAACAAAATACCTCCACCACCACCCTACGTTCAATTTAGTTAAATTATTTATTTATATTGCGTATATAGTTTATTTAGAATAAAGCTATCTCTAGGCGTTGTATACCTGGGTTGTCTTTGCGGGCCTGCAAGCTTTTCCCTTTTACCTCCAAATGTAAAGATGGTCATTAAGACCAAATAGTTCAAATTTTAGCTTCATCAGACCACAGGACATGTCTTCAAAAATGGAGCTCTTCCTTGTGTGCATTTGCAAACTGTAATCTGGCTTCTTTTATGTTGCTTTTGGAATAATGGTTTCTTCCTTGCTGAGTGGCCTTTCAGCTGTTGGGACTTGTTTTGGTGTAAATAAGGACACTCTCTTACCAGCTTCAGCATCTTCACAATGTGTTCTGCTTTGTTCTGGGGTTGACAAGTGAATTTCATACCAAAGCATGTTCATCTCTCGACAGTGATCCCCTCTCCTTCCTGAGTGGTATGATGGCTGGACATTTAAGTCCATTTAAGTAAAAATTTTGTTGATTGACCTATCAGAAGCTTTCAAAGCCATGACATCTTCATCTGAGTGTTCCCAAATGATTTGAAGATGTAGTAATCTTGGCATGTGTAAACGTCTGACCTTGAATAAAGTTGACTGAAATCTGCATCAATCTCTCATTATTCTGCCATTTAGCAACTAGACATCTGACCTTAAAACGTCTAAAAGTTGAGTCTGATTTAATGTCAGTGAATGTCTTTTTATATGTCATATGTTAACTTCTTTCAACTGTAAGAGCAGCAACTGAACAGCAGTTACATATTGCATTAATTCTAAAATTTCACAACATTTATTTGAATTCAGATGATCCCAGAGTCACTGCACAGCTTTCTTTATAAGATAAGTGGCAAAGTTAGATCTAGACATTAAAAAGCAATGTTTCGTCTGTTGTAGACAGCATTTGTAGTAAATCCTTTAAATCTGCTGGAGATTAACAGGCTTGAGTGGTCGAGACTTGGCAGGGTTTTTGACAACATGAAACTTTTTTATTCTCTTTTATTCTGATTATGTTTATTTATATATTATAAACATAACCATTATTATTACTATTATTAGTAGTAGTATTACTAGGTTTTATTTTAATTTTTTTGTTTGTTTTTATTTTACAAGAATTAAACCAAAAAGGAATACAAAAAAAAAGTCATGTGGACAATGCTAAGTACCCCATTTCATAGGTTTTAAGAGGATGGGTTGCAGCCAGGTGCTGTTTATCACCAACGTTTTAGGAAATGATCATCAGCAAGTATGCAAACATGACTAAAAGCAATTTGCTGGTCTGGAGCACTCAGGTATGTCTTAACACAATGACAAGAGAGAAAGACATCAGCAATGGACTATGAACTAATAAGTATTTGAGTATTTGAGAAAAAAAAAACGTCTGTCTTACAGCTAAAGCTGGGCTGAAACTAGTTCATGTAACAGGACAATGATCACAAAAAGCAGCAAATCTACGTCAAAATGAATGAAAAAGAAAAGAATCATGGTCAACGTCCAAACCTCATCCTGGTTGAAATGCTGTGGTGGGACCATCAGAGGGCTGCCCATAAGTTAATGTCCAAAAACCTTAATGAACTGATGGAACATTGTAAAGCAGAATGGACTAAAATTCCTCTAATTGTGGTTTAACTCAGAACTACCTTAATCAGAACATTTCCAATTTAACTGGTAGCTGAACTCCAAGCAGCCAAACTAAAAACATGGTTTGCCAACAACTACTTGGCACATGCTAACATATGGCTGTGTGTTATTTGGTTCATGATCATGCTGCCTGTCTAGATGTGATGTCTGTCTGCATCCCTGAAAATGTCATATGTTCTAATAGATTACTGTAGTGTTGTATGTTGTGTCCCTGTATCTTTCACTGTTTTCTCTCATTTCTGTTGATTATCTTGTCTCTTAGCTGTTTTAACCCTCCCTTTTAATCAATGTACTGTAAAATATTATAATTATATATTTTTTAGGGTGCCTATTATCATCTGGCCAGGGAGTATAGCAGGATAGTAGCCATGTTGGCTAAAGCTGCCCTTTTTAGTGCCATTAATGCAGTCAATTAATTGGGATTGTCCAAAAGTAATAAACGATAAACTAAACTAAGGTGAACATAATTTCAGTGCAACAACAAGGACAGGTTCAATTGATTTATAGTAGAACTGTCTGGAAACTGGAAGTATACCACAGATTTAGCTGACAATTTCATCTCAACAATCTAATCAAGCTTTTAGTCCTTAATGTCAGAAATTTGATTTTCACTGTTTCCTGTATTGTCATTTTTGTTTTTATCAGATTCACAATGGCATATAAATGTCAAGATGAATCTAAAATGGTCACACAGAGGTGCAAACCTCAGGAAAGGAAGCCCCACAGATCTATATGGTATAGGGAATGTCTCACCGCCATCTTGTCTTTTCTTTTATAAAGCACAGATAATTCACTGGGAAGTACCAGCCATGTCCAGTTTCTAGACTGGACATCATACGAGGCCAAGTAGAAAGTGGAGACCATCGGCAGGACGCGTATCAACCAACAGCAGTGATCATGATTGACCTGAGTTTCCTGACAGATGAAGAGCAAGAGACCATCCTGGTCGTACTGAAAAGAGATGCTGAGCTAAAGAAAGTTGAGGAGCAGCGAATCCAGTAAGTCCTTCGAGTTTCATCTGATCAATATAAATGATGTCCAAAGGAAATGGACCCCGTTTATATAGCCCCTTTGAAGCTGGGTTATGATGTAAAATGTATTTCTCACTCAACCGCTCATCCAGGATGGGCCACCACACATGGAAAGGTTTGTTAAGATCAGATGATACCTGCTATGAGATAAAAAAAAGAAAAAGAAAAGGTAATGACAGCAGTAATTACATATAGAGAACCCAGTGGATCATGGAAGGTCTCCCAGCAGTTAGGTCCATAGCAGCATAACTAAAGGGATGGCTCAGGGCACGTGAACCAGTCCTAACTATGAACTTTATCAAAAAGAAAAGCTTGAAGCCTAATCTTCAAGGCAGAAAGGGTGTCTGTGTTCCAGATACTAACTGGAAGCTGGTTCCACCAGAGAGGACCCTGAAACCTGAAGGCTCTGCCTCCCACTCTACTTTTAGAAACTCCAGGAACTGCAAGTACGCCTGCAGTCTGAAAGCCAAGTGCTCTGTTGGGATAATATGGAACAATATGCTTTAATGGGTGATTTATGCTTCTTTGTAGAACTGACAACATACGTTCACCCTAACTGGGGACCTTAGATTGTAACCTCCTCCGTTGCCCAATGTGCAGCTTCCCCAGAAATGTAACTTGTATGGTGTTTCCTTCTAGGTATTTCCTGTTATTGTTACTTCTTTGTCAGTTTCAAACTGGTCAGAGATATATTGCTGTTATGTCACTAAAAGTTACAGTCACTGAACATTTATCAGCTTTAACTCTCATCAGATCTGCTTCATTTGCTCTGTTCCAGGGGAAGATATCACAAAATGAACTTCAACACTGCAAGTTACAGTACTGCACAGAAGGAAAAAAAAAGATCATTCCCACCTAATGTTTTGTGGTTTGATTGCAGAGTGATACAAATGAAAACACACAAATATAAAAAGGCTATGTGCATAGTTACTTTCTAGATTCTAATCAAATGTTATAGTCACATAGAAGTATGGCGATTTCAATGTCATTGAGAGCAGTTACATCCAGTAATAGAGATTCAGGGAGAATTTTAGGGCAAAAAGACCCAAAAAAACAATCAGTTCAATCAGTTTTAACTCATTAGTGGCCTTTCGATAAATAGAACTGGGTGTTGGTCACCATAACAATGCTGATGACAGAATAAAAGCAGAGCACTGAACACCAGAACTAACTCCGCTATGTGTAAAGGACACAGCATTAACATTCACAAACTGAAAATGTCTATGCACTGAAAATAAGTTCTAGCTCAAGTAGAGGATGAAATTGTAGACACTGTAGTGACCATATTTGATTTTTACTCAGAAACCTTCACAAGACTGTGAGTGATAGAGGCATGCTGAGGTTCCTGACTGGAGAATGGTTCTATGAGACCAAGCAGCTTCGCCATCAGGATCGCATCCATGGCTCTGACATCATCAGGACGTCCATGAGACATGCACAAAAACTGTTAGCTAAATGTGAGTCTGTAGTATCCTGCCTCCTTCCCTCTCAATCTGTGAATAATTCATCAGCACAGAGACTTGAAATTCACACTGCATTTCTTAAATTATCTGGAAGTACAAGAATCTTTTTTTTAACTGAAAGAAAAATATCAAGAATAATCTACTGATTTTCTTCTTATTCATCTGTTCCATATCTATAAAAACCCTCATTCTAGATGGCAAAGTCAAAGTAAATAAAGGACTAAGGCTGAATAGTAAGTCATTAAATATTTGCCAGTCTTATTGATGACCCACTCACCTTTGAATTTCCCATCGGGGATTAATAAAGCTCTTTCTATCTATCTATCTCTCTATCTATGAGAAAAAAACATTTTATAGTGCTTCTATTTTGAAGTGTGGTGAAGTTTAATGTAGTTATACTGGCTGGATTATAAATTTCTTCTACATAAAGTTACAAGGCATTTTTTTTAGGTCACTGTGTTGTAATGAATGCAGGTTGTGTGTGATAATAGATGATGAACTTTAATACTTACTGTGTCTGTGTGTTGTAGTGGAATTCTCTCAGATTTTACCTGTGGGGCCAAGTTATGTAAGCAGAGAAAATCGTGAAATGTTTGGCCCCACTGAACTCTGCAAACTCCCCCAGGGACCAAAGACACACAGTGACAGGTGAGTATACACAGCTGTGTATAGGATTTGTGTGTTCACATTCAGGTGAAATGTAGCCTGGCCAGTCATACTTTGGGAAAATTCTCTCTGGTGGTAGTTGGGTACTGGTTGGTACCCCCAACCATTCGAAGCCATTTCCACTGGCCAACATACTCAGCCAATCTCCAATCTGGACATTTTTAAACATAAACTAAAAACATATTTATTTAGTCTGATGTAGCCTCTGTTTAGGGGCTACTTGCTCTAACCACCACACCACCCAGAGGCCCACATTTTAAAGAGATGACATTTGGTTGTGCTATAAATTGTATTAACAGAGTGCCGCAGTTGACCTGGAAGTGTCCAAAGACAAAGTGTTGCTAAGCAGCAGGAAGCTTTAGGTAACCCAGCTTTAGCAAAATGCAGAGTTTGTTTCTGATGTTGCCACTGAAACAGCATTTGAAACAAGAAGTCCCACTGCTGATGTCCACTGGCATCTACAAAGCTCCTCCAACATGGTTTGAGAGAGTTGGAAGCGGTCTGCTAGGACCCCCAGTCTATCATACTGTAGCTCGTGGACTGACAGCAGTAGGGTCGTCTGACTGCAGCTGGTCTAACCCCACTAGCAACTGGGATGAGTGACTGGTGGGTCCCAATCCTCAATTCAGGTCTGGAATTTGTGGTGGTGAATGAGGATGTTTGGACAAATTTAATCAGAATGAGTGTAAAGTAACGTTAGTTGGCACCACCAGTATCTAGAAAAGGCTGCGTTTTTAACAGTGTACTGTCAAATACATTTGGTTTTATTATTGTTGTTGTTTTTATCAGTCTAATGAGAACATTAACACAGATCTCCACAAAGATAAATAGTTTAATTTTGTAATAGATAATGGATAAAGCTGAAAATCTTGAACCTTGAACGAGTATTTCTGGACAGAGTACTCAGCATTTATGGTGTGGTGTAGATAAAAAAAATCCAGTTTATACAGGATATATATTGTCGGCTTAGTGGTAGAGTTTCTGCTTCATATGTGGGAGGTCCTGGTTCAAATTCTGGTTGGGGGAGGAAGGGCATCCAACATTGAACTTGTGCAAAAATTAATCATATGCCTAGTGTAAGGATACCAGCTGACCCTCTGATCACAGCCTGTTTTAAATGTCTGATGTGCTTCCTGCCCTAAAGGGACTCCTTTACTCTGGCCAACACTGATTAGTGGGAATATCAAAGAAGGTTGGCTGAGGAGCTTGGTGGCATCTATTGTCTTGTTTACTTTTGGGGCAAGGAACTGTGACAGGGCTGACTTCCTCCTTGGTCCTTTCCCTTCCAGTATAGGTTATAGTACGATTCGTTGATCTTGGGTAGCAACATAGTAATTTTTTGACAGTTTGATTATGACACAATCATTTTGAGCCCAAAAAAACCCCCAAATCAACATCAGCATCAAGTCGTCCTGACTTGGTCAGATGGTTGCTGCATTTCTATTTGGTGTGTTTGCGGCAATGAATGAGAATACTTGGAAGGGGGGGCATCAAGAAGGTTGGGCACTATCTTCCATTTATGGCATATCCAACCAGCACTGAGTCAACACCACCCCCCCACCTGACTTTTTTTTTCAGGATCGCCCTGAAAAATACAAACCCCAAGTCAGAGGTTTGATTTGGTTGCATATACGTTCCCAAAAAATATCCTGGAATATTCCTGGAAAACTGATGCTCCATAAATCTTATTCATCACTGGATTGACCCTGCACCATGGATTTGTTTGGTGTATCAGAAATCATTTTTGAAAGTGTGTTTAAAAATAGTTAATAAATAGGAAGCTTATTTGATTTATTTATTTATTCATTTATTTTAGTCTAGCGTATGTTTTGGTTTATTTCTGCTGAATGGTTTAACTTACTTGTGTGTGAGCACATACATTTAAGAGTCACACAGTAACTGGTCCCATAGTTCTTCTTGGTAATCTTCTTACAGGTGTCACATGTTCATGTTTTCCTCTGCTCTTGGGAACAATCTTAAGTCCGTAAGCTGCCATAAGTCTGAAATGTGGGACGTCACATTAACGTTCAGGCACACATAGTAGGGTTAATTTGGCTTATGATCAGCTGTTCAGAGGTATCCAACAGATCCCATTACTAAATAACAGCTTCGTTCAAACTTTCCTCCTGCACGGTTTTATCTGTGATAAATACCCACACCAACTTCTGTTTTTTTGTCCACATTCCTCGAGTAAAATGAAACTGTTGGCAAAGAAACTAAAGCCTGTTTTTTAACTTGACTGATTTTTTTTTATGGCAAAACAACATGTTACTATGAGACAACCCTTTTATAGTCAGACATGAGATCTCAAATACACAACTCAATGATGAAATATACAAACATCCAGGCCAGAAAGGGGATGAAAAGAACGCAGAGACTGTATAACAGGCAGAGGGGGAAAAAAACCCAAAGAAGAACCAGGAAGTAACAATGTAGCAATAACATGGCTAAGCATGGGCAGAGCAGATGTTTAACTGGATCTTAGATGTTTTAATCTAATTGTTCATCTTGAGTTAGAATTGTAGAAGCTGTTTCAAATGATTTTGTTTTGTTTTTTAAAGAGTCTTCCTCTAGGTAGTGAAGCTGAGAGCGTGGTGGCAAACGAGTAGGGCTTTGTTCGGGCTTTGTCTTTGATTTTGTTTAAAATATCTGTGCAGATTTTCTAGCTGCAGCCAAGGGGAGGAGGGTTTTTGTGGCCAAAGGATTCCATCTCTACCTTTAAGAGATGATGTGGTCCCTCAGGAAGCTATGATCTTTAGCTCGCTCTGTAGCAGTTGAGGCCATGGTTCTCAAACTAAAATCTCCATCAAAGATGCAGAGGGAGGTCCTCTGAGTCTTCTCCTCATCAAGAGATGCTAATAAATGTAGTTCAGGTGTCTGGATAGGATGCCTTCTGGGTGCTTTGCTTGGTAGGTGCATGTTCAACTGGGATGAAGCCTGAAAGAGGCCCAGGACACAATGTCGAGATATTATTTCTCTGCAGGTTGGTGCGAGGAAGGTCGGGACCTCTTTGCCTTAGTTGTTGTTCCCACATCCACATCACCTGAGTGGGCAAATGCATGTGGTTGGGGCCTACACTTTATGTTTGTTTAAACTTTTACCACCAGAACTAGGGGTTTAAATTTTACTGACTTTACTAGAAAAGAAGAGCAAATTTTCAAAGAAAATTTTGATTCAAATTGGCCACATGGCAGTTTTAAAGTCCATTCCTATCACAAAAAGCATCAGTTTGAACTGAAAGTTTGAATATAGTTTATGGTCGGATTGTGTTTAAAAAGAATTTTGGACAACTGGAATAATTAGGGAGAGTTGTTTGGTTTTTTTTCCCCATTGATCAACTGTTTCTTTTAGTTTTGCTTCTTTTTCTTTAACCTTTATAAGCAGCAAATATGATATGCTGTATTGTGGTACTAGAATACGCAGTTCTATAAATAAACCAGGTCAGTCAAAGGGATGCATCATTGCATAAAACATTATTCTGAAGGAGACAAACTTGAAATAATAATTAAAAAAAAATAATAAGAAGAAGAAGATACATTGAAAAAAAATAATATCAAAAGAATTGAATTGAATAATCAACCATAATATTTATAATGTCAAAATCAGCAGTGTCATGAAATTTCATAATTCTGATTATTCTGCGTCAATACTTGTGAATTACTGTCTTATGCTATTTAAAACACATTCAACATGTTACATGCACTGGTTGTGCATCTGTATTTCAGAAATGGTCAATGCATGATGTAATCTTTGCTTTTTATTCATTTTTACAGAAACCAGATTTATGACTCTGATAAAAGTCTACAGGATACTCCAAAAACAGTTTTACGATCACCTATAAAGGTAAGTCCAATAAAATCACTTAAAAAGCTCAGTTGGGATCCATGTTTCTCCAACAAGGTAATTTTACTCTCCTTCTACAGAGGGAAAACCCTTTCAACACTGAGCTTGTTTTTGAAGAAAAAAACAGTTGTTTAAATCAAAGAGACGAACAGCATGATGGTGAGTTATTTTCTGAATGTTGGAGATTATTTATATGTAGTTGGTTTAAATATACATATATAGTATAAACACGGATGGGTACACACATAAATATATTTATATATATTTATATAAAAAAGACAAAATGCAGAAGTAGCGTTGGCAGTTCTCAGTACACCATTACAGCTTCTTAAGGATTTAAGAGTTTTGTAGCCAGGTGCTGCTAATTATCAGTCCTTGATGAAATGATCATCAGCAGGTGGGAAAGACATCATTTATGATCTTAGAGAAGGAGGTGTTGCTGCACATCAATCTGGAATGGGTTAAAAAAAAAAAATCTCCAAACTATTTACAGCTCTAACGCTCTTCATTGAGAAAGATTATTCAGAAGTAGAAAAGATTCAAGGCAGTTGTAAATCTCTCCAGGAGTGGAAGTCCCCAAAGCAGGGCCTACGTCTCAGAACCTATTGAACATGTTAAATATTAAGGCCAATTAAAAAGAACATTGAAGCGTGACTGAGATTCACAAAACTGCATCTGAACAAACTACAAGACATCTGGAACAATGTCCTATGGACATGAAGATGTAGCCTCGTGCTCATCACGTTTGGAGAAAACCAAACACCTCATAGCACGATCACAGCATGGCATTTATAAAACTGTATGTAGGATCCTTACTAAAAGTTTCTGTATGCTAAAAAGCACGGAAAAATATGGAACGCACCAAAAAGCAATCTGATTTATAAAACCGTGCAAGCAGTTTTCCATCATACTGTAAATCCCAGTCCACCTAGAAGCGCTCAACACACCCACATCCCTCACATACCATAAATGGTCAATGCAAAGGCTGTAACTTTAACAGGGCTGACCTCCTCCTTAGTGTTTTTGAACATCGCGTCTCCACTTATGGGGACAGGGCTGGTTGCACCTTAACTACCATTCCAAACCACAAGGTGGTGGTAGTGCACCACTTTCACTCCTTGTCAACCGCCAAAACTGAAAAGAAGGAGATGTCAGAAAAAATTCAGAAATAAGAAAAGAAAATCTAAAATAACACAAACAATATTGGCCAAAGATGACTGCAGTGTTTCTGTAATAATGGCGGCACTGAATGAGAAAAGATGACTGAATGACATCGTCTCCTGCCCACAGCGTAGCCAATCAGCAACTCAACACCACCACCCCCGTCCAGAAGTTTATCAGGGCTGCTCCTGAGTACCCATCTTACCACAGGAATATAGAAGTTCCTGAAAGCTGGCTGTTCCTGTCAATGGAATCATGCATTAACGATCCAACCCTGAAAAATTACCCAGAACCCCCACTAGTGGAAACTCACCTATGGACAAATTCATCCTCAATCAGAGCCCTTATAGCAAAGTGATCAATTGCACTGATTAAATTTGTGAAGCTGAACATTTGTGTAAATTGACTTTTAAAGTCATTGTTTTGTCACACTGTAAAGAAACTAGATGACTGGTCTACCGGTCGTGATAAAGATATCACCCAATTTATTATTATATATTGTAATGGAATGAATCGATTTTTGCCAGAGATGCAGTGGGGTTCATATTGCCCACGTTTTTTTCTGTTGTTTTCACGCTCATTTTTGTAAAGTAAATAGCGGCGCAATGAAAACGTTTTATGTTATTGTTCACGTTGTATTTCTACAACCATTATAAACAAATCATCTTTAATCTGTTTGTATGCAAAGAACAAAGGATTAAATGAGGGGTTACTAACTTTTGCACAAGACTGTAATTTTTTGGTCATCCCCCTTCACAACATCTACCAACTGACGTTTTGTTTTTCTGCCAGTAATGCCATGTTTTTTTCTTCACACTCGTGTAGAAAGGAGGCTGTGAGCTGAAAACAGATTTTCTCAGAAGCTGTTTTAAAAGAAGAGAAACTCTAAATGCATGAGGTCCCAGACTAACTCGAGGATTTACACAGAAACACATTCCGAAGCCATAATCTCTTCTGCATGATTGGTGGCTTCTGGAAATGTTTCACAGTAGCTACAGTACGCGTGATACTGTACACACAACAAGGTGGAAGAAAACAACACAAATGACATTCAAGTAAAGTCAGAGCAGATCAAATGGATACTGATATATACTTATACCTGCAGGCTGTACAAAAGAAAAAGAAAAACAGGAATAATGTGTTAGGGAGTTTTCAATGACACAAGAGTGACTTTTTTAAATTAATATTATATATAACCAGGCCGGATCATCCTGACACCTTGCTGTAAACTCAAAACTGCTCCAGAGAAATTCAGTTTCAGCTTATAATATTAAATACAATACAAAAAGATTTTATTCTTACTTAAGTTTTGTCTATCTTTTCAGGCATTATGAACACAAGGAATCTCAGGCTTTATTTTCTTATTAACTTTATGTCATTTGTTGGACACTCCTTGAACAATACCACTTCTGACCACATGAGGGAGGTATATCACAAGAAAGTTCATGTGTCATCCCCTGGAGTTGGACACAATGTAGTGAACCTCTAGTGGGAGAAAGCGGTACTGCAAAACTCTCTGCACTGGCTCCACTCATCAGTACAGTGTAGTCGAATACTGTTAGAGGCTCTTTCATCAGCGAAGTATGACCCTACGTGGTCAGAACGGGTACTGCTATATTTGAAAGGCATTAGAAAGAATTTGGTAATTTAGTATTCGTAAGGAGATAAAGAAAAACAATTAAAAAAAATATTATTTCTAGCAGGTGAAGTCAAAACAAAGGAGGATCTACTCTACTTTGTCAACAGATGTGTGAGAAAAACACTGAAAAATGTTAAAAGAAATTTTCCTCAAAAGAACAATTGGAAGGGATTTATATATTTCTCCTTCCACATTGTAGAATTTCAACTTCTGTGATGGCAGCATTAATGCACCAGATTAATGAGATTTTAGAGTAACAGATGCTACCTTAAAGAATTCATGTTTTCCAGGGACATTCATGTATTTTTCAACAGCACAATCTAAAATCATGTTCTGGACACATTACAGAGAGATTTTGGAGAATTTTAAGACCTAAAATATAATGTTGACCACAATGAAACTGTTGTAAACCTTAAGATATGTTTTCAATATCACATCTTGTAGAACATGTAGAACTGGGCTGCGTAGAAGCTGAAGAGTCACACCTGGAACCTTGCCTCCTCCTGGAGGAACCCCTGGCTGATGTAGGGCTGGCTGACCTAACATTTTGATAGTTTTCTCACACATTTTGTTTCCTGTCCCCCTTTGTTCCTCAAAGTTATTAGTGTAATCACCCTTTATTTGACAGTCATGAAAATTAAAAGATCCTTCACAGGTGACAATGATTCTGATCAGCGATAGAGGGCAAAATGTACATAGATGATCTGTCTGTCTTTGCAGATTTACCTGAGCAGTGTCATTCAGAACAATTAATCCCTGGAGGGTCAAATTCCACATCTGTAGTTATGGAGGCAGGTAAGCCTGCTCAGCTGGAAAGAGAGCATGAAGAGGACAGTTTCTATAATTTTAAACCCAGACACAACAGTGATTCTCCTGTTGCAACCTCATACACTAAACCATCAGCTGGGGGAAGCTCAAAGAAGTCATCTCAGGCCCCTTCACCAGCACATGGACAAAGCCTTCATGGATCTTTAAGAAGGGAGGAGACAAAAACTGCCCAAGTACAGTTTTCAGAAATTTTAGAGAAAAAGGAGCTTAAGATTTCAAAACAGAAAGACAACAGACCGAGGAAATACACGTGTGCTTTGGATGAGACAGTGGACATCCCCACAAATGTCCAACAAGATACCAAATCAAATCTCATTGCAAAGGTCCAGGCATTACAACTTACAGAACTGCAGAAGACTCAATTTAAAGAAAAAACAACCTCATTAGATGCAGATACCCAGCAGGATAGCCCAGGCAGCAAAGCTTCTCATCTTTCTAAACAATTGTCCAATCTGACAGCATGTTTTGAGACAGAGAAGATGGGTACAATCTCTGCTAGAGAGGATGCTAAGCGTGATGATATTTCCAAGACATACACAAAAACTTTTGATGGACCTCAGACTAACTCTGTTGTACACATCAATGTCTCAGCTCAGATGGAAATAGAGGAGGACGCCACAGAAAGATGGACCAACTGCAACATGCCAGTAAGTTTAGCAAAAGATGATGGTACATACAGAGCCAACCCTGTCCTCATCGAAGAGGAGAAGGATGATCCTTCAACAGGTTCAGTAACAGAGTTACAGCTCAGTGATTCACAGGAAAACATCACCTCTCCTCTACGGGAGCAGCAAATCCTAGTCGACCTTCCAACAAAGTCCAGTTCCATATCTGAAGGGGACAGGCTTGAGATCAGTGAGCTAAAGGAGGATTGTACAGCACCCAAAGACCAAGCAGTTTCCTTTCAGTCTGGTGTGAGAATGTCCTCTGAAAATTCTGAGGAACTTCATGAAAAAGAACTCAAATACAAGACACATGCCCTTGAATCATTAGATGTGTCAGAGAAGGACTTTGTTGGTCTGGAAAGGTCACAGTGGAGAAGCTTAGGTAGTAGTGTGGATGTGCAATCACCATGTCATGTCAAGACTGATATGGAGTCTCAAGATTACCCCGTCAGCCCGAGTCAATCCCAACCTACAAGATCAGAAGACATAAATGACAAGGTTCGGAGTCCATCTAAGACCTACCATCCAAAAGTTCTACCTCGAGAATCGCCAAGTCCTACGGGATCCAGGCTGAAAGGGTCTCCCTTAAAAACCTTTCCAATTGACATCAACCCCCAAACTGAAGTCACTGAAGAGCAGCAATGGAAGATGACGCAAGTGTCAGGACAGAAGACTACGTCACATTTAGCAAACATTACACTAACAGATGCTGATCCCAGTGGTGACATCACCTCCCCTCTACCTTTAGATCCAGATGACACAGACACACACTTTAGTCATTTAAATACACCTAAAAACTCAAACCCCTCAGCTTTAACACCAACCGAATCACCTTCAGGAACAAAACTTGCTAGATCTATAATCCTCCAAGACCAACAGGACTATCTGGGGCCACAGGAGAAGGCTCACCGTCCTCATTTTCAGCCAGACAAAGATGCTGTTGCAGGGAGTGACGCTGCACAGAGAGACAAAAGAGCGGAAAGCGATCCTCCAGATATCAAGTCTAGACATGTTCGAAAGACAGACAGAAACTCCAGCCATGATGTAACAACCAGGACCTGGTCCCTGTCTCTACAAAATTCAGAAAGTGAGCAAATTGTATTTTAACTGACAAATAAGTTCACTCATAAAGACAGTCTTTGAACAAATCACAATAATTTAACTCACTGATATTGACATTATAATAACTTATTATTCTGTTTTACACTGATGTATCATTTAATTCCTCTTCAGGTCTATGTATTCAAAACTGTAAAACATTCATCTAGTTTTAGTCAGTGCCAACCAAACTGAACTTAAATCTTATTGCCCATTTAAAATTTCCTTTGCATATTGCAACAATTGTTGGTATTGTAAATTGTATTCTTCATAATTAATAACTATGAAATGAAAACCCAGAATGCCATTTTCCTAATGTTTATTGTGATCATGTAACTGACTTAACAAACATCTGACTAAAATAAATGATCTTTTGTGGCAGGTTCTGGTAACAGCTCCTGTCCTAGTGTACCAGCTCTTAAACAGTTATCTTCGAGGAGCATGTCTTCATCCAAAAGTCTGGAAACCCTCATCTCACAAACAAGTACAAGAGTTCTTCACTTGGTATTGTATTACTACTTGGGCTGCAGTGCCATTATGTGCCAAAGTCCACATTGGTCCAGTTGCTCCAGCCACTCATAGTTGTCCAACAAAGGGCATCCTCCATAAAATCCATGCCAAATAAATATGCAAAACTCAATACGCTGTTGTGGAAACCCGTACAAAGGGAAACGCTGAAAGACGTTGTTTTGCTTTTGTTGCAGAATTATGCAAATTTTAATAGTTGGAAACTTTTCAAGCTTTTCCCCAGTTTACTTTTGGAAACATTTTTGGATTTTCCTGGGGGTAAAAAAAAACAACAAAAAAAACAACCCCTTTTGTAACTCTAATTACTACCACAGCTTTTGTTGGGTAAAATCAGTTTTAAATTCTGGTTCTTGGTTATTGCATTATAAATAATCATATGAGGTAGGTGTGGTACCAACATGAATAGTGTCTCAATACTCAGTTTTTCTCCATAGACCCAAAACACCTCCAATTTTTTTTTATCAGTTTCTCCAGGCTGTCTGAGCAGCAGCTTTAACCTTCAAACAGCATGCTTTTTGAAATTCGCAGATGTTGTTTCTGATTATACAAGTCATATTTCTCCTGCTTTCTTCACTTCAACTATCAGCCTCTACTCTTCCTAAACCAAAGGCCATGAAAGCCAGTTGTTCTGTTCCCCTTCTTCAGCAGGATGAGGTAAGTTACTCTAAAGTGAATGCAAATATTCTCTCCAGTCATAAGCTTCCACATTATAACTGTGTTTCCAAATAAAATTTCATATAGTCACAGCTACTTTTTTCCATCTATTGTTTGCTAGCGTCTGATGACGTTTTTCTCTTTTTCTTTATCAGATATACAGTGACAGTTCTTTTGACGTCAGCATGGAGCAGAGACTTAACAGCAGGTCCCTGTCTAACATGACTCTCTCCTCGGGAATGGCCTCCATGTCATCTGTACGTCCGTGAACAGCTCACTACTCGATGTAAAAATCTAATAAGTCTGATATTTTTCTAGGACTTAAAGTGGATTTCAAACCACATGGTCAGAATCCTTTAAGGCCCCAGTTTACCCATTTACATGCAAAGGTTCAAAATTAATTCAAGCTATCATATGTCCAGTTTTTTTGCCATTTAACTGTTATTTTATGAGGTGCACGAAGGTAGCTAATAACAGTAGCTGGAGAAAAGATCAGTGAGAGGGGAAGGCCAAACAAGGGGCTCACTGACACACAGAATAAAATACAGGATTTAAGCTTCATGAACTAACAGACCCACATGTCAAAGATATGTGAAAACCTTCTTGTCTGAATAAAAGAAAACAAAAGCACATGTATGAAACACGGAAAACATAATGAACTTAACTGAACTAATCCGTACTGAGAAAATGATAGAGGGATAAAAATAAATGTAAAATTGGTAAGGAGTTGTTCCGTCTAAGGTTTGCTCATTTATTATTATTTAATTAAGTGAACATTGTATGACTGGTAAAATGTACACAGATGGGATTGTAGGATTGTGTGAAAGAATGTTAGACAAATACTTGGACCCCTGAGTAAGATATGGGCCCTTAATGGCCCCTTACCCAAAAAAACAAAAGACAAAAAAATAGATCCACCACTGGGAAGACTCACCTTGCACCGAGCACGGTGTGTTGTGCTGCAACATTTATCTGCACCAGCTGAAACGAGATTTAAACTCAGCCTTTAAAATCAGATTTCAGATGAGTAGCTAATGGCTCCAGTGATTGAAAGTTTTTCATTCCCACTAAATCAGAATCGTTGCATCCTTGCATTGATGCAAGTGCTCGCATCAATCAAGTGAGCTGCCGCTAGAGGTGTGGCCAATAACTTCAACAAACTCCAGAGGATTGAATTTATGTTTTTTTCCACTGAAATATTCTATTCTATTCTATTCTATTCTATTCTATTCTATTCTATTCTATTCATAACCCTAAAGTCCATTGTTTAATAATCTGGACAAAAAAGGTATTGAGAGACAACAAAGAATTTCTGCCACAGGAGTACCAGGGAGGACAACGTGTCCATACCCTGACTGGCGTGGGGAGGTTGTGGCACCCGGGTGCGAGGGCCCGGTCAATGCTGCTTACAACTTTAATTTAATTTGTATTTTCTCTCTTCTGTCATGTCATGAATAAGCAGGTCAGCAGCATCAGCAGCATCTATCCATTAGACTGTGGAGACATCAAAGTTCAGGGAAGCATCCAGTTTGCTGTGAACTACATCCAGAAGCTGGTGGAATTTCAGATCTTTGTGGTGCTCTGTAGAGGATTAGCTGCTGCTGACACCAAGAATAACCGTTCTGACCCGTAAGTGTTTGTTATAACCTTATGCTCAAAACGTTCCATAGGACTCATTGGTAATTAATATATATTGATGGTATTCAGTTGTCATGAGTCCATCATAGCTGATGAGTCTTTAACAGCACCCACATCATCTTCTGTAGGTTAAGTCCCTTTACATACATGTCATAGCCCACTATGTTTTTGCAGGTATGTCAAATGTTACCTCCTCCCTGACAAAACAAAGTTGGGCAAAAGGAAAACCACTGTTAAAAAGAAGACATTAAATCCAATCTACAATGAAGTCCTCACGGTGAGACTGGTAGCTCTCTTTTTTATGTTTTGATGTATACAACCAGAGTCCAGAGAAGTTGGGATGCTGTGTAAAACATTAATAAAAACAGTATGCAATTATTATAAACCCATATTTCGTTCCCAATAGAGCACAAAGAACACTTAAGATGTTCAAACTGAGACATTTTACCATTTCATGGAAAATATTAGCTCATTTTGACTTTGATGGCAGCAATACATTTGAAAAAAGTTGGAACAGGGCAACAAATGACTGGATATGTAAGTGGTGCATAACTAAGTCAGTTGGCAACAGGTCAGTAACGTGACTGGATATAAAAGGAGTGTTTCAGAGAAGCAGAGCTTCTCAGGTGTAAAGATGAGCAGAGGTTCACCAATTTGTGACAAATTTCATCATAAAATGGTGGAACAATTTCAAAAAAATGTTCCCATCTAGAGTATATTATGCCACCACAGACTGAGAGAATCAGGAGGAGTGACTTCACACAAGAGACAAGGCCAAGGGTCAAAGCTGGATGCATGTACATTAAAAACAGGCATGATTTCCTACTGGATATTACTGCATTGGCTCAGAAAAACTTCCAGAAATTCCTGTCTCTGAACACAGTTTGCCTTGTAATCTATAAATGCAAGTGAAATCTGCATCATTAAAGAAGTAGTCATACATGAACACTATCCAGAAATATCATTGTCTTCTCTTGACCACAGCTCATCTAAATTGATCATTTTAGAACCATTTTTCTGAGGCAAAATGGAAACCTGTTCTGTTGACAGATGAATCAGGGTTTGAAATTCCATTTGGAACCATGGATGCTGTGTCCTGCAAAGTAAAGAGGAGAGGAATCATCCAGGTTGTTGTCACCAGACAGTTCAAAAGCCTACATCTCTGGTGGTATGGGGTTGGAGTATTGCCTATGGTGTGGGCAGTTTACCCATCTGGACAGGCACCATCAACGATGAAGAGTACATAGAGGATTTAGAGCAACATATGCTCCCATGGCTTCACAAGAGTAGACTCCAGGTGCTGAACTCTCTTTCCTCCAGACCTTTCACCAATAGAAAACATTTTGCTCATCATAAAACGAAAAACAACAAAAGCCCAGGACTGTCGAGCAGCTAGAATCTTGCGTCAGACAATAATGGGATGATACTCCTCTCCTAAAACTCCAGAAACTGGTCTCCTCACCTCCCACATGTTTACAGACAGTTGTCAAATGAAAAGGGGACACTACACAATAGTAAACATCGCCCTGTTCCAACTTTTTTGGAAATATGTTGCTGCCATCAAAGTCAAAATTGGGACTGGGGTTGGAAATTGGGGTTGTATTTACCTCCCACTTTGTGTGGTTGTCAGATGATGGTCACCAGTAAGTAAGTAAGTAAATTTTATTTATAGAGCACTTTTCATAGATAAAATGACAAAGTGCTTCACAGCAAAAATAAAAGCAATAAAATACAGAGATAAACAACAGAACACATAAACAACAAGTAGCCTCACAGAGGCCCCAGAGATGTCAACATCAGTAAAAAGCCTGTCTAAAAAGATAAGTTTTAAGTTCTTTCATAAAATCTTCAGTGGACTCTTTGTTTCATAAAGTCACTGGAAGTGCATTACAGAGGTGAGGGGCACTGGCCTGGAAAGAGCGATCGGCATGCGTTTTAAAATGAGTGCAAGGGGCCATCAAGAGTTTTTGATCGGATGAGCTCTAAAAGTAAGTACTGAAATCTTAAAATTAATCCTAAAAGTAACTGGTTGGGGTGATATGATCTGTTTTTCTAAAACCCATTATGATCCTTGCTGCTGCGTTTTGCACGGTCTGAAGAAGATTTAAAGCCTTTTTATTAAAACACATAAAAAGAGTGTTACAATAATCAATATGAGATGAAACAAAGGCATGGATTATCATCTCTAGTTCCAGTTTTGAGATCATGGCCCTCAGTTTAGTGATATTCCACAGGTGATAAAAGCAGTTTTTCACTAACTGTTTACAGTGGTGGTCCAGGGACATATCCTTATCAAACACAACTCCTAAATTGTGTAGGCTACGTTGGACAGACAGACGTAACTGACCTAAATGCTGCTTTATGAGGGGAATGGCAGCATGTGGGGGAATAATCAGTGTTTCCGTTTTGGCCCAGTTCAGACTGAGAAGGTTGTCATTTAGCCGTTTGTTGATGGCAGTCAAGCAAGTTATCCAATATATGTAGCTCCGTCTGCTTGAAGGAGCAGTAGAGCTATACATCGTAGGCATATAGATGATAAGAGACATTGAACTCACTGATTATCTGTCCAAGAGGAGTCATGTAGAGCAGGAAAAGAAAAGGGCCAAGTACTGATCCCTGTGGGACTCCACATGCTAGAGCTGCCAGGTCAGATAAGCGCTGATTATTATGGACCAAAAAACCCCTGTCAGTCAGATAGGACTTGAACCAATCAAAGACAGTCCCAGTAATCCCAAAATTGTCTCTGAGTCTATTTAACAAGATTTTATGATCCACTGTGTCAAATGCAGCCGTGAGGTCCAGCAGTACCAGGACTGTAAATTGACCAGAGTCTGCTGCCATCAGGACATCACTAGAAAGGCAGTCTCAGTAGAGTGTTTTTTACAGAATCCTGATTGGAAGAAATTGAAGAAAGAATTTTCAATCATAAAGGCATTTAATTGTTCAGCTACTACCTTTTCTAGAATTTTAGCTATAAAAGAGAGCTTTGAAATGGGCCTATAATTTTTTTAAGTCAGCCGGATCCAAGTTTGACTTCTTTAATTTAGGTTCAACTGCTGCCTGTTTGAAGGTGACTGGGATGACACCAGTTTGAAGAGATTTATTTATAATCTCTACAATGCAGGGGCCAATGGACCCAAAGGTTTTAAGGAACAGTGATGTCAGGACTATGTCCAGAGGGTCAGAGGACGGTGTCATGGTAGCCAGCAGCGCGCTGATGTCTGACAGTGAGACCAAAGAAAACAAGGACCATTTACACTGAGGAGGCAGAATAGTGCAAGGGCTTAAGGTTATTTGCAGGATATTTGCCCTGATGTCACTGACCTTGTTTACCATAAAGCTGGCAAAAGCATTACAATCAGTTGTAGAAGAGACCAGGGCCGAGGGGACATCAGGAGATATAATAGAGCTGATAGTATCAAACAGAAATTTAGGATTTCTCTTATTAAGAGAGATAAGCTGGGCAAAATATGCAGCTCTTGCAGTTTTTAACAGATTGTTTAGAGCTAATCTTAGATCCTTGAGGTATAGCCTGTGGACCTCAAGCTTCGATGCTTTCAGATGCTCTGCCTTGTGGCAGCGTCTCCTGTGATTTTTAATCTCTTCATTTACCCAAGGGCAGGGCTTCCTAAGAGAGGTCTTGATCTAATTGGAGCTACTTTGTCAAGTACAGACTTGCAACGAAGATTAAAACACCATAAAAGTGAATTCACATCAACATCATCATTGTTTGAAGGTGGCTCGACATCAAACAGGGAGGTGAAACTATCAACAACAGGCTGATTAATAAAACATTTCTTCCCCTGAACAGTACTTGACTGGTACTTTTCAACACATGCTATGTCAAAGGAGATACAGCTGTGGTCACATTAATCCATGCGAGAAGACAAGGTCCAGCGTGTGTCCCTTTAAGCGTGTGGGACCAGAGACATGTTGCACAAAGTTAAAAGACTCAGTGATTTTTAAGAGCTCCATAGCAGTATTTGATGACTGAGTATCAATGTGAACATTAAAATCACCAATAATTAAAACCCTATCCAGTTTGATAATAGAAGTTAAAAGTTCAATGAAGTCAGATAAAAACCTACTACCTGGGCCAGGAGGGCAGTAGATTAAAATACGTTTTGTTCACCAGAACATCGTCCCCACTTCTCTGGGCTGGCAGAACTTCATTCACTACTTCTCTCTTTTCTGAAGAGAAATGACTCCAAGTTTGACTGCAATTCCTCCATCTTCCCATTTGACCTAATAGACTCCTAAAGTTCTTTCATCCCATGTTACATTTAGCAACATTCATGCAACCTGTGCACTGATTTCAAGACTTACAGACCCCAATAACCTTATTTATGGCAGAATCAGTGAGAATTTCTGATGCTGGTATGGGAATGGGAACAGCTGCTACTTGGATAAATACCATTAACAGTTTTTTTAAAAACATTTTTTTTACCATCATTGTTTGTGGCTCTTCTCTCTTTTCATAGTTTAAAATCGTAAATGAGATGCTGAAAACTCAGAATTTGAACATCTCAGTGTGGCACAACAATACTTTTGGGCGGAACAGCTTCCTGGGCGAGGTGGACCTGTGTTTATCTGACTGGGACTTCAGCAACACCCAGATAAATGAATATGCATTAAAAGCCAGGGTAAATGCCTCACATCAGCATATCCTGTTCATATTGCACTTGTTAGACATTTACTTACATAAACTTCGTAATTCAGGTCTCAGCACAGATCTCATCTCTGACTCTACCACATCTGATGGACAGCAGAGGGCAGATGAGAGTCGCCCTGAGATTCCTGAAGCAGACATCTCAAAGTAAGTTCATGACTTGTCCCTGGTGTTTCCCTTCACTTTTATGAACTGTATCACTTGTTGTGGTCTGACTGCATCCGCAGGTAAGGGAGCATCTGGTAAAGAAACTGGTGAGGTGCAGATTTGGGTGAAAGATTGCAAGAACCTTCCTCCAATCAGAGGAGTCACCATCAACCCGTTTGTGAAGTGGTAGGAAATCACTCTCTAAGCTGTTACGGCACAGACCGGATAAACCCTGAGTTTTATTTTGGCATTTATGGTCTCCAATACTATCAAAAAAATGTAAGTAAGTTTAGTGGCCAGTATTTCTATTTTAAAAAACCTGTTCATTCTGGTAGCTTTTATTATCTTAAGACGGATATAACAACAAACACAAAGCAAAGAAAACATGAAGAGTAACAGATTATTTGCACATTTGATACATTAGATATGTAATCAAGTCTTAATGTAATTAAACATCTTGTTTCATAAAATTTTACTCATTTCCTCAATTTAGATCATTTTCTACTTCCATAGCTGTCGTTTTGTTAGATGTTGTTTTAAAGTCGCCATCTCCTCTGTCATATTGATGCTTAAGCACTGTGCTTCCTGATACGAGTTGGAAAAGTCGACAGAAGACGAGGGTGGTGAAGAGGACGGAGAGCCCCATGTTCAACCACACCATGGTCTATGACGGCTTCAGGCTAGAGGACCTCAGAGAGGCCTGCGTGGAGCTCACCGTCTGGGATCACGACCGGCTAAAGAACCACTTTGTAGGAGGGCTGAGACTTGGCCTGGGGACCGGTGAGATTTTACTACTATGATGCACTTAAGTCTGCAAAAACGTTTGTGTCTGACAAAGAAGGGAATCTAGCCATAAGTGTCAGTGTCCATGACTCTTCTTAGGAAAAGTTGAGAGAAACAGAAGAGTTACTGACTTTTATTGATGAAATCAGTCAGATTTTCAGGCTTCTTCAGATCCTTTCCAACACAGGAGATCCTTCCTGCCCCACAGTTATAATTATCTACAATGACTCTTTGAAGAAACTGAAATAATGAAAGTTACTACAACAAACAATTTCCCATAGGGGATTCATAATGTATTATTGAATTAAATTTAATATACGCTAAGGGGTCAAAAAATATGAACAAATTTGAATTTGAATGGATGGTGATGTCATGATATCAGAGTTGATATTGCATGAAAATGAAATCATTTAACTGTAGTTGCACATCAATTAAGTCAAGTCAATTTATTTATATAGCACATTTAAAACAAATGAGTTGAACAAAGTGTGGTACAATTGCACAGATTAAACAAAACAATGTGATCAGTTTATATTAAACTAAGAACAATAAACCTGATACAGTAAAATATGAAAACACCAACATAAATTTAATTAAATAAAAGAGTGACCCGGACAATTTACTTAACTTAGAAAGGAAAAACAGAATGAGTATAAATTTACTTTAATTTATCTTTGTCTTTGTCTGGACATCTGCCTACTAGCAGGCATAAATTGGCTCTTTGATTCTGCCTAAATCACACATCACAATAATCAGATCATTTTTGTGACCATCTGCAGGGAAGAGTTATGGAGTTCAAGTGGTCTGGATGGATTCAACAACACGTGAAGTGAATTTATGGCAGAGGATGTTACGGTTTGGTGGTGAATGGGTAGAAGATGTTTTACCCCTGAGACTGCTGGAAACGGCAAAGAGCATGTCACTGTGATTTTGTTTAAAATAAAAATTGGTTAATTTAAAGAGCATCATATGTGTGACAGGGCAGACTGACAGCAGGAGTTACCAAGAATCATTTTATTATGTTTGGTTGAACCATATTTTTAATTTTAATTTATATAATCACGTAAACTTCTGAGGTGATTTTATTTTTAGATTAAAAAAAAACAACTCAAGAAGAAAAATCTGCATTATGAAGTTACTGATCTGTGATATATTTGATGAAAGACTAAACTTTTTTAACCAACTGCACAGAAACACTATGTGATCATTGTAGTCAAAACTTCATTATCTCCAATAAACAATATCATCCTGTGAGTTATAATTTCTTATTGATGAGATGGATGGAGGAGTTGAGACGTAGCAGCTCTGGACACAGCACCAGTAAGGGGCAGGTTGACACATCTGTGCTCCATTTGCCCATCAATGGTCCCTCTATTTAAGCGGCAGCACATTGGTTCCAGGAGAGGGCTGCTGCTGCACATAGGATGTTTCTTGCATTAAAAACTCAAGGGACATGAATGCTGTTGTTGGTCTTTGCTGAACTGGACCCAAATGGATGCGAGTTGCTACAGTAACATTTTGCCAGAGACTGATGCGGGCCCAACTCTACATGACCCAAATATGGGCAAATGGGGAGACTGCACAGGCCTTGAAACCTGCTAGAACATGCCCACCTTATGATGCTAACTGCTAGCTTACATTGATTCATGATCAAATTTGTCCCTCCATCATCAGTTTTCTTCTTACCACTGAAATTACATGACATGAAAACGGATGCTGCCAGAAGCAAGATGTAGGAGAATTCTGAGTACCAGCAGGGCCATGAACAAGCCAATGCCCAGCTAACTGATGGGGCCTTTAGGTCCCCAAGGTGTCTCAGAGCTGGGTCTGGGCACAGTTAGCCTCTTGAAACGGAGCAGACCAACCTGTAGGGTTGCTTGGTTAGAAGAGCTGATTCTTCAGGCCGCTGCCAGAACAAGTGGCCAACTTGCTAGAGGCTATTGGTTAGCTCAGATAGCAGCCTTCAACCATGGATGAAGGAAGCTGCCTGTTGCTCACTTTCATCCTCGGCCCCCTTAAGCAATAAACACACAGGTATGACTATGTTCTGTTAGGTCTTTAATTACAGTTCAGAAGTCAAGTGGTGACAGCTATTCAATGAAAAGGTCATGCCCCTGATTATGTAAACATTTGTGGCCTTACATAATTTATACCTCATGAGGTGTACCTGATAAAAGTTAACATAATTTATACTTTGCAAATCATCCAGTTGCCATGGATGTAAAATACAACTATAGAGACAAAACTTTTTATATATTTTTTTTTTTTAAATCTAAGTATGTTATTTCTGCTGTAAAACTGGACATTTGTGCCAGCCTCTAGTGGCCATTCAAGGAATCTTACTATTTACCTTACTATTTAACACCACACTCCCTAACTTCTAATTTCTCCACCAGATCCAGCGATAAATGTTTGAAAAGATGGGGAAAAAAAGCAATGAGTGCTATTTTCTGAATCTGATGTTTCTGATCCATTCTTGACCTGTGGATGTGATATTATTAGTAAAAGACTCAGTAATGCATTTGGTATGTTCAGACATTTCAGTGACTGATGACTGATTGAGGGCTCAGTTTCAGTCTCACACCTTTATTTTTAGATACTTTGTTTATTAAAAAGGGTAATTAAAGAAACAAACTGTCTCAGGATGAAGAAAGCCCATTATGTGCTGCTATGGGGGTCTCTATTAAGTTGTCGTGTGCCAGGTGCTTATTTTTAGTTTCCTCAGTGAGGCTTAGACTATCTGAGCTTCTAATTAAAGACTTACCAAAGCACCAGAAACCCTAATCGGCTCATAATGGCTTCTTCTGTCTGTCTGTGCCAATTCTTACATAACCAATACATCTGCTTTTTTCTATTGTTCTTTTGAAATTATTAAGTTGGTCAACAAGTCAAATTCAGGTAATATTAGATTTCACACATTCAGAAATTCACTCTGTTTTGCACATTCATGCATTTTACAGCAACAATATGCTTATATAGAACCTTTCTAGTCTAGGACCACTCAAGACTACATTTTTATGTAGGGATTTATAAAAATGTCACAGTTGAAACACTAACACAATGAACCGAAACACTTTAAAAAGTTTCATATAAGTCTTAGGTGTACTGTACATCATTTTCAGTACCTCCACCATTAATCCTATGCTTTTTTGTGTAAACATATAATAAACGTTTTCTGATCGTAGTGGGTCTTCGCAAAAATTACAACCTCAGGGGAACAATAATGTAACTTTTTCAACTGTGCCATTTTTATATTTAAACAAAAGTTAAACTAAAATTAAAAACTCATGTGGATAATGCATTACTGTCACAATTCAGTAGCTTGTATACATCATGTGTACATATATCAGTTTGTTTCTCTGGGATTATTGTCCTGTCATTTGACCCAGTTTCAGGCGAGCTTTAGCAGTCAGACAGATGTCCTCAGATTTTCTCTAGAATACTCTGCAGAGGAGTTCATGGTCTGCAGAGGAACAACAGAATGTCTATGCATTGTGGCTGCAAACAACTCTAAATCATCGCTCCTCCACCTTGACAAGAAGGTAGGAGGTGTTTCTACTGAAATGCTGCATTTGGTTTTCTCCAAACATGGTGCTGGGCATTAAGACCAGCCACTCAATTGTGGTTCAGTAGGACATTATTCCTGACATGTTGTGGCTTGTTCAGATGCACTTTTGCAAACCTCTAATTTTCTTGTCTGTTATGACTGACAATACAATAGCGCAGTGGTTAACTCTAACTCTTCACAGCAAGAAGGTTCAGCTTGATCATGGTTCAACTGGATCTTTCTGTGTGGAGTTTGTGTCTTCTTCACGTGCATGGGTTTCCCTCAGGAACTCCAGTTTCCTCCCACCCCAAAAGACATGCTGTTTAGGCTCTTGTGACCCCTCTAAACAAACTGGACTTATTTAGTCTTCTTCTGTTTGTGCTGTGGTGGATTTAACATGTTCAGTGAGGTCCCTAAGCTGTAAGATTCGGGCTCTATTTCTCTGAGTTTTGCACGTTCTGACCTTTGGGTAAATATGCTGTTCCAGTGTTTTCATTCAAAACAGCAAATGTTGGGTTTGGCAGTAAAATTTGCACCGTCTTGGGATCAATTTGGTATTTTTGTAAACAATTGTGAATAATAATGTACAGTTTTAACCCTTTCCAGACTGATATGCAGCAGCACTGTTCTTTTCCTAAGACCGTTGCTACTGTCTTTCCCTATTTGCATTGTAATAAAACACACCTGAATACTCAAAATAAGTAAACTGTTGACACGTCAGCATTTATAGAGGTCTCAACAACTGATGATCAGTTCTTCAAGGGCTGGTGATTAGCACCACCCGGCTAACTCTCTTTAAATCCTACGAAAGCAGTGACAGGGTACTTAGTATTGCCCCCATGATTTTTTTTTAATTTTTATTATTTATTCAATTAATTTTTGTCAGATATAAAAAGGCATAGTTACCTGAAATGATTCATAAACTGGTTTCAGGTTTGGTTAAGTTTCTGTCGCTCTTCTGAGTTTCTGATGCACCTGCTCACTGTGACCAGCAGAGGGTACAGGTCTGAACCACAGGATGA